>JAOPJM010001463.1:26763020-26777225 GCA_027124095.1 Muusoctopus leioderma | reverse complement strand
CAATAAATATACATTCTCTGCAGATTAACTCCAATTAATTTGCATTGAGTACTCCCTTAACTTGGTCACCTTTGTTTGTATAACACAAAATACTAATAATATATATATATATATAAAATAGCCTCACACAATATTCCAACCATATGTTTCTTGTAATAGATTTTATACTCCAAATAAAACATTTTGAATGATAAGTTAGTCATATAAACATTTTAAAGTCTTTTACAGGCTATATATATTTTTAATTATTATTGCTGAGTTATACGAACCAAAAAAATGTTTTTGATGATTTAATGCATTTATATTTCCCCAAGATTGCGATCATTAAAAAGATATTTTAAATATATTGTTTTACAGCAACATGCTGTAAAACAATATATCTGTTATTCTGAATCTGTTATTCTGACTCATTAAGCAATTTACATAATTTTCCATCTGATCTGCTTCTTCTCTGCTCATGTTTTCCCATTAACCCTTTGCCAATGTTTTCCCATCAACCAGGAACTTTCAAGAACAGACCTCTTCCTATGATGGTAGATAGATGAGAGCATATGATTGGTTGTACAATGAATGGCAAGTAGACAGAAGTGTGTGATTCGCCTGCCATCTGTTGACATTTGAATACAATACATTCATGTCTTTATCCATGACTCAGCAGAAAAAAGCACAGGAGAAGTGAAAGAGGTGGAAAGGCATGGTAGATGGGTGGCAATATCATTTCTGCTCTGAGACAGAGATGTGTTTAAATGATTGCTGTTTAAATTTCCTTGGAGTTCCATTTTTTTTTTTTTTTGTGCAGGCAGCATGCACAGGATGAATTGATTTGAAATTTCATCAGATACGTTGGCATCCTTATTGTGGATTTTCCCAGATAACAGAAATTGTTAATTTGTTTATCATGGTGGTCGTGGATTCAAATTTCCAAAGGGCGTGTTTCTATTTCTGGTGGAGATTGCACCAAGACTTGTTTTTTTAATATTAACTTCTAGATCAAAACATTCATAAGCATTCCCAAATGTGTCTGAAGTAGCCTGTAGATCTTAGGACTGTGCTCTCCAATGGCATTATCATCAGCATATTGAAACTCAGAAGAAATATAGACATTGGTTCTTCTAGTTGTTTTGAGTCTCCGAAGGTTGAAAACACTCCCATCAAATTCCAACTGACATTTGTGGTATTGATTGAGCATAGCTGCAAGGTATAGATTAAACAAGGTAGGAGCAAGAACATCATTCTGTTTAACACCTGTTTCAGTAGGGAAGGATGAAGAAAGGTTTTTCCTGCAGAATATTTGTATTGTCATATCTTCATGAAGAGCCGTGACAACTTTTAAAAAGCTTTCAAGAACCTTCTACATAGTCTTGTATTTCTTTGGCTTTGTCATGCCAATATTGATTTTGCATATTTCTAAGTCTTTGTTGTGTTTCTGACTTGATTTCACAATAAACTCTGTCTTTGACTTTAGAATTCTTTGTCAAGTTTAGCTTTTCTGCAATTAGAGCTTTTATTGTGTGATCGTTTTCATCAAACCAATCAGTTTGTTGTCTATTGAAGTGAGCCAAGATTTTCTTCTGCCGCATCAAGTACTACTGATTTAAGAATGCCTCACTCTTCTTCAGTCAAGAACTGGTTGATTGTAAAATCTTTTGCTCAAAGCAGTATGATAATTGTTACTAACAGTGGGCTTTTGAAGATGTTTAACATTAATTTTAAAGGATTTGAAAATTTTCAAAATGTTATTTATTTCTTAAATTAATTTATTACTTATTTTTAAAAGAAATACTTGCTTTAAGGAAACTGTGATTTTAGTGTTTTGTTGATGAATTTGTAATTTAAAATCATTATTGAAATGACTTTTCTAGAAATAGTTATACAATTTAAATAGAATTTGAAGTAGCTTTTTTTTCTGCTATAAGTAAAAATGTAGGGTATACAAGGTAGAAAGGTAAGATAGAAGAAAATTATATAGAATACTCCAACCTCTGGCCCACAAGTGTGCTGTCTCCCCTCTCTACCTTTTCTACTTTTACTACAGTAGCCTCTGTTCCTCAGAGCTGTCAGCTCTCATGCTACCTCCACTCAGGCACTCCTGACTCATTCATCTTTCCTCCTCTCATTGCCCATATTGTGTCCAGACCCCACACTAACCACTACACTCAATATTTTCTCCCCAGAATGTTGACACTCTGGAATTCCCCTGCAGCCGTTAACTTGCAACTGTTCAAGAGGATCATTAACTGCATTAATTTCACCAGTTTGGAGGGCCTCCAGACCAAACAAATAAAACAAAATATAAATATATAAGAGCTAAAAATCTTAATATGAACAGTTATATAGATAATTCTTGTGCAATGGAGAAAGTTCAGCTTATCATCTAACAGTTTGTATACTGCTTAATAGGGATAGTCATTTGAATACTCTGTTTGGAAGTAAAATTAAATATAGCAGTCTGGCAACTAGTAGATATTATTATTTTATTTAGTCAAGATGGGAGGTTTCTGTTCACATCCCATAAAGATTCTCTGTAATGCCCGTAGTCCTGCTTATAATGTGAAAATGTGGGTTTACTGTGCTCTGTCTCTAGTTTGTAAACATTTCAGAAATATTTCTTACATATAAAATGTTTTCTGTACCTCTTCCAGTTTTTGTATTACAAATGTTTAGCAGAGTTCAGATTTTGCTCCAGGTATTACTTAGTGTTCTTGTTTAAGGCAGTTAAATCCAATTACATTGCTGAATTTCTGAGATGAATTATTACTAATGTATTAAATAGTTGATCATGTGTTTACCTCAATGCCTATGCTTAGTCACTATATTTTAAATCATATATTCCCTGATTGTTTTCAGGTGTCTCACACACACACACGCGTGCGTGCGTGCATGTGTATATATATATATATGTCCAACCCATGCTAGCATGGAAAAACGGATGTAAAAACGATGATGATGAAACAATGATGATTCATTATCACATTTGTCAATGTGATAATAACAGGCAACTCTGAGTAGTAGAGTGAAGTCTCAGCATTAAATGAGTAAACTCTATGTGTATTTAATATTTTTTATTTCATTTGTACATCAAAATGCAAATAAATATAAATGTACACACACACACACATACACACACACACACTCGCATACACACATACACATATGTTTATAAATAAATGATACTCTTAATCCAAAGACTAGAAAGAACTCAGTTCATGTTAGAATAGAGAGCATATTTACTTGTGTGTGTACGTACATACACATAAATGCTGTAAAGTAACTTTTTGGTGGGCTGAATCTTGAACCAAATTTTAATTCCTTTTACTGCTATTTCATTTTACTTCTGCAGTTACTTTGAGAAAAGCATAAACATTCAATTTTCCTCCCTGTAAACATAGAACCTTGTGCTGAATCAAAAATAATTAAGTTTTATATATGTATATCCTTGGGCTAGGATTGAACATACACATCTTTATTGCAAGTATACAAATGAAAAAGAAATCTTTGTTTCAACACAATTCATTGTTCCATGAAAATATTGAAGCCTTATCAGTTGCAACAAAGGCGTTTGAGTTCAATCCTATTCCAAAGATATGTGTGTTAGTAAAATGATGCCACTAAAGTAAGTGGGAGAACATACCTGTCAAAGGGTATACAAATTTAAATGTAGTGTGAAGTAAAACAAAGAAGTTGATGTTAATAGTTTTATCAATCTATACTCTACAAATCATAGTGCTGGAAAATAGATTTCGATCCAATTTGGTAAATTGATTTAATATCGATTTATGTTCTATCTAGGAATATATTTGCCAATCATCAGTTTAGAGCATGGAAACCAGAGATATAAGTACAGTTGAGTTGTCTGAATCATTGTAGTTCATAAAAATTATGCTTGTGATATGATGTGAATGACTTCTTTCTTACACTGGCATGACAACTCCTACCTATTGGTTAAGAGATATGGGGAAATTGAGGAAATGTGTGACATTATTGACATAAATGTCCAACTCTGAATTGGGACCAAAATGCATAATTTGTAAGAGAACTAAGGCAAAATTTGATGAAATAGAATTTCTTCAGTGGCAGATTTTATATATATTTAGTAAGACATGCATGAAACTTTCAAAAATTCAATGTACTGAAGAATATTTATGTTTAAAACATAGTCTAGCTGTAGAGTGAAACTTGGTGAGACATACATCTAAGTTCCTGTCAGAATGGTGTAGGTATAAAACTAACAGCAGTTCCTGATATTTAAAACTTTTGGAAAGTTTGTTACTTGTGCCATGCTGCCAAGAACTTGGGGTATATCTAAATTTCATTCCACAGCAAGACTTTATAGGTTTTAAACATGAATATTCTTTGGTTTGAATTTTTCGAAAATATTTTCAGGCTGTGATAGTGTAGTAATGATTTCTTAACATTTGTCAAACTAATATTAACACACCTTTGTGTGAGCTAAGCAGCATGCTCCATTTGGCACTAAGCTTGTTTCTTCTTAGCATCACAGTGACCAGGGTTAAACGAATTCTGATGGGGGTTTAAAAATGTTAGAAACTGCAGTTTGATACTTGCACCATGCTGTAGAATGAAACTCATGAGATATACCTCAAGTTCTTAGCAGCATGGTACATGTATCAAACTGTGGTTTAGACACACACACACACATACACTCTCTCTCTCTCTCTATCTCTATCTCTATCTCTCTCTATCTCTATCTCTATCTCTCTCTCTCTTCTACATACTGATATTTTAAATTTTATAGTCTGCATGTTGTTGTTACTGTTTTTATCTCCTTAATATTGCCGTTAGCTAAATTCATTTGTCTTGTTTGTGTAGTTAGAATACTGTTGATGCTGTCTACTTCCTGCTCAAATTCTGAACATCAGAAACATCCACCTTTCATGGTCAGAAGTGCCATTATTTATCAACTGTTGTGCACACACACACATATTCATTTTATCACATCCAGATGTCTACATGTCTAGACTGATACATGTAATTGTTGTTTAACTTCATTTGAATGCATGAGAAAGTAGCTAATATGCATGCATAAAATTGCATTACATACATTATGATTGACATATATTCATTACTAGGTGAATTGAAATTACTGTGTTTACAATTTACTAAGTTCTGTGCAGGGGTGTATACTTTAACATGCAGCTAGACCTGCATATTTATGAATAAGAGCTACAATAAAAACTCTACATATGTGCACACTCATACATACATGTAAATATAAATGCATCATTATATTCTGTCACCTTTTTACCACTATATGCTGTCAATTACCACACAACCTTTATACCTCTTATTCTGATTCCCTTTTTAGTTTAACCCCTTCCCCACACTATCACCTCAACTCAAACTCTCATTGTGTATTCTGAATCCTCACTTTGATCCTTTTACACACACACACTCACACTTCTCACACACACTTCTCACACACACACACACTTCTCACACACTCTTTCAACTTACTCAGTCCCTACTCACCCTCATCTTTACATCACATAGTACTTCTCAACCACCAAATCATCTTACACCATTGAATACCTACCACACTATATGTACATACCTCACCAAACACACCTATCATATCATGTACACTACAAACTTTTACATACATCATGCCCACATACACCTTTCCTTTCAGTGCAATCCACATTCTCATCTTTCCTTCCAGGTCATGCAAAGCACCCCCTACATCACACTTTTAATATATACTTGTTTGCATTGCATGCACATGTGCACATACATATGCACACACACAAGTTGTAATCACTGTTTGTATGCCTGTAGTAAAGTTTCAAAATATATGCATTTATTTACCAAAATTGTCACACATCCTTTCTGACATCTGACATCTGTGTGGAAATACCAGACAGACAAGGAATGTGTGTGTGAGAGAGAAAGAAAGAGAGAGAGGAAGCCTTGGTGCTGATGTTGCTGTTTTAGTCACTGGCCAGTTTGTTCTAGCTGTAGATTAGATTTATACAGCTCACATTTTACTCAGTATACAATCATTAGTTTGTCTTCTGCTCTGATTTCCTTTCATGAATGAAAATGATCATAGTAATACAGTATTGTTGTAGTATGAGAAGATAGTCTCTTAAAAAAAAAAAGAAGTATGTCATGCTTTTATCTTTTTGTAATTCCCCCACCTTTTGTCCAACCTGCTTTGTCAGTGCCACTCCTTGTTTGTACAGCTCTACTACAACTGGATATAAGCACATAGTATCTGTGTTATTTAGGACTGCTCCCCTTCCACTCCACTTTTCCTACTCCTCCTCCTCCTCCTCTTTATTCTTCTCCCCGCCCTACCTTTTTTCATTGTTTGCTATTTACTCAATGGATTATAAGAAAGACATTGAATCTTTTTTCCTTTCCTTTTCTTTCATTTCATATTTAGTTTTGTATTTGCTATGTGTTGTATGTAATCTGTTTAAAACGCACATGTAACATTGTATGTGTAATATTGAAATTGGATTTGAGATGCAGACATATAGCCAAATGTCGAATTTGCTAATCAGTTGAATACTGCTACAGTCGAAAAGAATTGTCATTCAAATTCCTAATCTAAGCACATTAGAAGATTCTGTATTTATATTTCAGACGAATTCTGAAGGGAATGAAACAGAACTAATCTTGTAAGAGTCATTATTTTAATAAATAAATATATCCATTCTACTGTATGTGCTGAGTTAGTTAAAGTCTTTCTCGAGCCCATTAGGCCAGAGCTTGTCCCAGTTTCTGTGGCGTTAAGTGACTGAGAGTGCAAGACTTCATCCTGAACGAGACATCAGTCCGTCACAGGGTTTTAACCCCTAGCTACTGCTGATACTCATTTTTCAGCTGAGTGGATTGGAGCAACATGAAATAAAGTACCTTGCTGAAGGACACAACGCCATGCCCGGTCTGGGAATTAAAACCATGACCTTATGATTGTGAGCTCAATCACCTAACCACTAGGCTATGCGCCTTCATGTATTGAGTATTTTGCCTTAAATTGTGGTTCTCCCAGTTTTTTTAAAAAAAGGAACATACAACAATTTTTTTTTTATGAACAGTTGTAACAGTTGAAGATTTCTAATTGCTGTGTGTTAACTGTAGCATTTAATTTATTTAGGGAGTTTTCTGTAAAAGTCATAATGTCTTTGTCCAGTTAGCTACTTGCTGAAGTGAAGATCATAGATAATTTAATCAAACTACTGACTGTAATATGATGCGTGTAAGATAAGTGATGTATGGTGTCAACAGCTAATAAATGACTTTGAAAATTGCAATTTATAAGTAAAAGAATAAGTAATTGTGTAATGTTCATGCCTTTCCTGAAGCATTAGCAGCATGAGTAAAATGATTCTCTCTAGGAATCAAAACCAGATTGCAAATTTTGTTCATTGAGAATTTGCTACTGAATCCCAGCACCAAGTAGTTTATCATCATTACTATTACCCCTTTAACAACCGATTTCTGTCATAATGTATGAGTTATCTAAGTCTGCAATATAGAATATTTATTCGATGTTATCTTATTTGGAGTGGGATAACATTTTCACATCTGATCTAACTAGTATTTTCCAAGTGTTCTTTGGTCTATCAACTCAAAATACTTTTCATCCAGCATGTGTCATTCATTTGTATTACACATCTAAAGCAGCATTATCATCACCTGCATACTTTGGTCAAAAATACCTTTCATACTCAGCCACTTTCCCAATTCATTTATCAACCTTTTACATTTGTTAACATTGCACAAATTATCCAACTTTCCATTCACTGTTTTAGAGCCTCATACTTCCTAAATAGTCTACTTTTCATATATCAAGACAGAAATTCTTTATCGCCACCCAGAGCTGCATTTCTTTAAGTTTCTTCCATCTTCCTCTACTCATTAGTTCTACCGATTGCACTATTATCTAGATAACAGAAATTACCTACTACTTCTAGCTACCCTTGAACAGTCATTGATCTTCATTTCATGGTAGCTAATACTGTGAACAACTCTGATGTATCTACTATATCTCTAGTTCTGACTACTTGTCAGTATCTGAGATTCCACTGCACTTTTTGTACCAATTGTTTTCATTGGCTACATAGTATTTAGTTTCTGGTTATTCCTTTTCCACATATCCTGGGTGCTATTCTATGATTAAATCTACCCCTCAGTAATTTTGTGGAATGAAAATGGTTGGTACCATATCTATCTGCTTGTAGAAGCAAATCTGCTGCTGCAGATCCAATTTACTCTGCTAGGTTGACAAGGATAAAATATTTTTATTTTGTTGGTCCACGATGTGTCTAGACAGCTTTAAAATAAAAATGTATATTGATTGACTAATGTATTAACTTGTACTGATTTCAGGGAAATCTCAATGGTGTTCAACAAGTGCATTAAATATCCTGCAGACCATTTATTGTTTGTATCACAACCTGAGTTTGTTTGCTTCTCAGTTGATTCATTAGATTGCAGAGGAAATTTTAGCTTAAAGAAAAACAAAATTCAACTTAGAGAGTAGTACTATTGAAATAACTGCAATTGTTCAAAGCCAATGTACATAGTAGTGAGCCTGAAAGTTGCTTTAGATCTTCAACTGAACTCATTCTTCTTTCTTTGATGATTTTTCTATTCTCAGTTTATTTAATCTCTGCATATATTAATTGAAATTTTTGAATTAACATTTTTTAAGCCAATGAACTGATTATGAATTAGTCATTAATTTATTCAATAATTGTCGTCTCATCATAATCTATATTTTATTCTAATTTGAAAGCTGTTTTAATATTACTCTGTAACAAAGATTCATTATCTCTGAGCAGGAAATCACGAACACAGTTTCTCCCCCCCCCCCCTCTCTTGTAACATACATTTAGGCAGGTAATTTTAGTAATATAAAATTAACATTTTTAATAAAATTAATTATTAGGATACTTTGTTTAATGGTGACTCCTTTTTTAAAAAAAATTTAGCTAATATAGTAATTTGATTGCCAGTTCTTGAGTTATGTCATCAACTTTTGTATTGTTTAATACACAGTTAATGACTGTTTTTACGCAGTAGCTGAGGTTAAGGTGCAAGATAATGGATCACAAGGTCATACATTCAAATCTTCTATAAATAGTCACAGAGTTGTCCCCTAGGTAAGCCATATTACTTTGCTTATTTCATTCTGCATTGCTGGGAATAAGTACCACTTCCAATTTACAGTCTTGTAGGAGTAAGATATGATGCTGCCTTTCACTAGGGGTCACCAGATGTAGGGTTTAAGGTGCTTGCTGTGAGTCGTAGATTCGGTCGTCAGTGACGTAAGCAAAAACAAGGAAATCAAGTGATGCAGTGTTCCGATATAACAAACAGTATTTATTTATTCCTACATACAATTATACAACTACGGCAAGTTGTTGAGATTATCATAGAATTTAGTGGTCTGACAGGAAAGTTGCCTGTCAATGATGCAATGATGAAAATGGGAATGTACATGTAATGTCTGCAAGAGACGTGTGTTTGTGTGTTGGCTAGCTTCGTTGATGAAAAGAGGAAGTAATTGTGTTCGTGTAACTGGTGTTTTGCTGGCATCACAATGTTTTCAAGAGGCACGAAGTGAATCAGTCGGCGACGAGAAATTGACTAACTGCTTAGCTAGTAAGAACGTCCTCTTTTATAAGGTGTTTGAAGATTCACCGTAGGAGCCAAAAGTAGATGGTTATGTAATCTTTCGTGAACCTTACCTGACCAAAAGGGGGCTAGATTTTGACAGTGATGTATGAGAATTTGAGTGCATTCCTCTTAAACAATGGTCAGTGAACACGACGAGCTTGTGTTCGAATCCTGACCACGTACTCGCTACAGTCTGATATAGAAATAGTACCTATTTTTAGTGCTTAGCAATTTTTAGTGCTTAGCAATTTGCTCTAGTAATTCATATGCAAATTTCTAATATAACATGGAAAATGGGCATAACATGATTAAATTAAATACAAATAAAAACTGGAATTGAGTGCAGGGCACATAAATCAACACTATCTTCCAATATTTCACTTGTGTCATATATCATTTCTTCCAAATTCATTTAGTTGAGTTCAAATTCTCGGAAGCAAACAAACTCAGGTTGTGATACAAACAGTAAGTGGTCAGCTGGCTATTTGGTGACGCCATTGAGATTTTATTGAAGTCAGTGCAAGTTGATGCATTGGTCAATGAATATACATTTTTTAGATGACTTCTTATCAGTACTGATGAGACATTTTTTCAGACCAATAACTTCATCCTTACTGTTTTTTTTTGTAGTTTTTTTTTGTAAAGCCCAACATTTTTACTATTAAAAATAAAAATGAGGTTACTAGCTTAATTTACAGTGAAACTTTTAGTAAGCATTTGTATTTTAATATATTTACCAGATCTATGAAAGAAAAACTGTATTAAAAAATTTTTCTTTGAAAAATACGTACAAACTATTTTCACTTCTTGACCTTTTGGCTAAGATCAAAGTGTAGTATCTGTTCTTATTAGCTTAATATCTGATAGGGGGTCCCTATATATATTTAACTGATTTTTAGAACTAGTTGCAGAGTTTGGGGCTTGCTCCACTTTTGCCATGTGTTGGCCTGGTATTGTAGTACTCTTAGGATTCAGCTCAAAATGATGAGTTAACAAGGGCACCTCTATGCCTTTATTCAGGCTGCTAGAAATAGCAGCCTGATCTTCCTCAAATCACACCCTAACATCTTAAAAAAAAGGAAGGACATGATACAGTTGGAGCTCAACTGCTGTTGTTTTTTGCATTATATTCAATTGTGTCTAAGTTGATTAAATCTTCTAACATTTTGACTGTGAAGTAAAGAGTCAATACCAAATAGATGTTACATGCCTACTTAATCAAAATAAAAAATCAATAAAAGAGGTAATTTAGACTGCTCCTTCCCTTTATATCTGTTAAGTTAAGAAACTAGTTTTATTTTTAAAATTTCAAGGTTTTTGCAGAAGTAATAGTTTGGTTGTTTAAAATTGTTGTTTATATTTTCCTGAAATAAATCTTTGACTTGTAAAGATTATTTTAAATGATTTTTTTTTTTTACCAAAGAGAAATTCCTAAAGCTTTTTAACAAATATATAAGTTGAATTTTAGCTTTATTCTCTTGTATAATTTCTTCCCTTCTGTTATGACTATTGAGGTGCATCTATTAGTTCTTGGTCAAACTAGTTCATAATCCAGTTTTGTTTCCCAGTAAGAACTATTTCATTCGAATCTCTCTGAAATGCATGAATGTTACAACTTCCCATTTCCTTTCATTTATGAATCTGAGGTGTTACGCCTGTATAAGAGATCATTTTCTCTTCTCTCTAAGGGTAGTGGAATTGGTATAAATGGCAGTGTGTCAACCTAGGTGCAGAGCCATATATAACTCGATGCTTTGTATTCAAATTTTACAAGAGTTGATTTTGTTTTTCATCTTCTCAGAGCTGATAACATATGTACTAGTAATATACTCTTTCCAAAATTAATCTTGTATGTAAGATAAAAGTTATTCCTCTCTAGTTATGATAAATAAGTTAAATAGTTGTGTTGGGTAGCTACATCAATAGAATAAATATTATCATTCAGATTTGGTTGAGTGGCTAGCAGAGTTCTTTAGATTCGATATCTTCTTTTCCCCCACCTCCCACTGTTTGAGATTCCTTATTTTTCTGCCTCCCCTGTTAAATTTTTATCCTCCTCTTTTCTTGATTGTTAATGGCACACTGCCCTATTGATGATATTTATTGAGTTGTATTAATTGATTCTTCATTATAACTTGCAATGTATAATTCTTCCACAGGAATTACCAATGAAGTGACTAATGATGGTTAGTGTGTCTGCATGTGTGTGTGTGTGTGTGTGTGTTTGTGTGTATGTGCATGCACGCATCTGTGTGTGTGCCCACCTATGTATGTATGCATTCATGTGCATGTGAATTTAAATGTGAGTCAGAAATGCTACTACTTGAAATGAACATGAGAGCTGTTATGAAGTGGTTAGCTGGTACCGACTAGTCTGCAGGCCATCAATATAATATTAGACTTTACCACATTCCAATATCTGCTCCCTTATAAGTCTGCAGGTTTTGCTCTCTTTTACTTGTGACAGTAACAGACTAGTTTGTTTCCAGCTGGAAGATGTCAGCAATGAGGATATGAACAGTAGTAATTAGTTGATCATGTAAAACAATCTCAAGTGAGTTGTAGACTAAACTACTTGAGGTAGCATTATTCATCCATTTGCTACCATTTTCTTTATTAGTAATGTTGACCTATTCAAAAATTATATGGACTGGTGTCAACAAATTACTAAAAGCTTATAAAATACTTTTGAGAAATTAAGAATCATTTGTGTTCTTAATTGGAACGAAGTACTTTTTCATTTTTAATCCAAAACCAAGAACAAAATAACTCAAAGAAATGGGAATTTCTATGCGTAAATGGCGGAAATGCACAAAAAAATGTATTCATCCTGAAGCAGCTCGACAAACCAAGATTTTCAGGTAAGCAAAAAATATTTAATGGTGTTTGAAATGAATTGATTTTTTCCTCTGCCATCCAGTCGACACAAATATATTTATTGATAATAGAGTAGTTTAGTTTATATGAAGTATTGTGAAATAGAGTTAAAAGAGTGTTTTAGAAAGCTACTACAATGCCATTACTTGCACTGTAGTGGCTTTCTAAAACAGTTTTAACTATATTGATATTGAAATGACTTTCATCAGTACTCTAAGTATCTGTATGTAGATTAAGGCAAGTCTTTGGAGCAGTACATTTTAAACATGTTCTGTGTGTGTGTGTGTGTAATATTTAGATGGGCTTGTAAACTGGGATGTTACATACTTTTACTATAGTTAACTCTGGATTGATAGAAAGATGTTTAACAGATTAGTATTGGACTTCAATTTTTGTTATAATCTTTGTTATCCTTTTTCAGTATCTGTTCTACTACAACCTTTTGATTGATTTGTAATGTGTAAAATATTTTAGATTAATTCCTCTTTTAGTTTTTGGAGTTAGTGGATTCTACTCTCTAGGTTGGGAAAAAATTTTTTTTTTTTATCTCTGTTTATCTCTACTTATGAATTAGTTTTATTTATTCATTAGTTTTTATCAGTATGGAATGAATGGGTTTGCAAATATTCATTTGCATGATTTGCTGGATCAAATATTTTATAACTGAATATACACCTAAGTTAACTATGAATGTGATGAGAATATGTTTTCAGTTAAGTTGACTAAGACAAGCGGAATAATATTACTTATCTGAGAACACAATAAAATGCTAGTACAAGGTTTGAGATCTTGACTTAATCAGCCGGGTCTATGTCATATAAAAAAATATTGGCCTCACATGTGTCCCTTTCCAATCTAATGGTAGTTTATTTAGTTTTTATAATCATCTTTTGTTATTTTTGGTATTTCCATTCATTTATTTTAATAATACTCATGAGAAAGGCATAAACTTTAGACAATTTCTTTTCCTCTTTCCTATAAATCTAAGGCCTGGTACTAATGTTGTACAATTTAGTTGGTACAATGTAATGTGCCCATCTCATACACATAGCAGATGAGCTTCGAAGGTAAAACATGTCCAGAGTTGACTTCCACTCTAGTCAATGAAAATATCAGATATCAACTCATAATACTTTTCTTTTACTGCATATCTGAATGTACTTTAGCTTTCTAATGTCTTAATATTTATATATGCTTTCACCTACATTGCTAAAATTATGATATAAAGCTGTGTGATATACTCTATGAGTGGCATGCTATAATTTCCAAAGCCTTGAAAGACAAATGGTGATATATTAGGGAGTAAAAACATAGTGACCAGGAAATGAGAGTAGTAGCAGAACTTATTCACAAAATTTACCAAATTTCTGTGACAATGTACACATATCCATCTGCCTGCATCTGCCTGCCTGCCTGCCTGCCTGCCTGTCTGTCTGTCCGTCCATCTGTCCTATATATATGTATATATATATATATATATATATATCATAATCATCGTCGTTTTTACGTCCGTGTTTCCATGCTAGCATGGGATGGACGGAGATTTCTTGAGGTAGCATTTTACGGTCGGATGCTCTTCCTGTCACCAATCCTACCACTGAACTACCGAACAACCAGGCATCTGTTATTTGGAGACATAAACAAACTCACCAGCCGATCGATAAATGTTCAGCGGTG
>JAOPJM010001463.1:26725644-26727620 GCA_027124095.1 Muusoctopus leioderma | reverse complement strand
CGGAACCCTATCAAAGGCCTTCTCCAGATCAACGAATGCTAGGTACAGCGGTTTACTCTTAGCTAAATACTTCTCCTCCTGCAGTTGTCTCACCATGAAGATGGCATCAGTAGTACCTCTTCCTGGCATACATATGTAATTTAACATGATAGTCATAACATTTCTTGCTCTTTGTTTTTGCATGATGACAAAGCATATGATGACTACAAAGAATGAAAGTGAAGAACAACACCAACAACAAAATTTAAAACAAGCTAATTAGGAGCTTTTTCATGGTCGCTCAACCCGCTAGAAATAGCAACCAATCTCCCTCAAATCACACCCTACCATCTTCAAAAAAAAAGGACACATTGAATAATGTAGTCCTAGATGCACTATATCTGAATAAAAAACGGGATGGTCAGAGTTGAAGCACCTTTGATCATAGGTCTGCTCACAACAACAAAATTTATAAAAGAAAATCCAAATAACTAACCTCTTTGGTGGAAGCCATTTTGTTTTACCACCATAAAAAGCCCAAAGAAAAGTTTCTTTAGGGAAGTAATCATGAATATGTCTGAAAATACCCAACCAGTTATCCAGGTCAAGGAAGATATGTTTCATTTGTGTAAGTTTATTTATAAACTCACTGTTATCTTTGTAACAATCAAGATTCTGAGTATTCAAAATAACTGGTGGGTTAAATTGTCTGCAACCAAATGGAAATTGTTTTGGTAATCCACTACTGCAGGCAATATTACTTGAACTCTCAGAGGTGTTAATTCTGCATCGTTTTGAAGGCCTATTATTAAAAGGTAAATATTGTCTTTTCAAATCTGTTTTTAAATTTCCATCGAGGTAATTATCCTTGTTGTTTTCTGATACCAAATCAGCAGAATCAGCAGATGAAATGTGTAAATTTAACAAATGAAATCTTAAACTGCTTCGCAAAACAAATTCCCGAAAAGATTTGCAATTATTTTCCAAAATAATACCACTTTTACTTGATGTTATATATATATATAATTTCTTTATAAGAAATTATTTCTAGCCTTGCTCTAAAATAATTTTGGTTTATAACCTATAGAAAGAATATTTTGAATTAGTTGGATATTATTAAGCTTCAGTGCAGTTAGAACCACACATGCTCTCTGTCAGACTATTTATATATATATCAATCAATATCCAGAATAAATTATCTAGTAGTGTTATGTATGTATGTATTTATGTCAACTACAACAAGGATGATATGCAAAATATTTTTACCTTTCATTCAATGCTGGGTTTCAGAATTAGCCTGATATAGAAGAGTCCTTTACCAATGTATTCCAAGTGAAGCCTATATGGAACCCAACATTCTTCAGGTTATTGACAATGCTTGCATACCTTGACAGCATATTACAATATTTGCATTTACTTAATGGTGAAAAACAGCTGCCTTTGGTTTGGGTTCAAACATAGTATCAGTTGTGAAGCCACACTAAAAGCTCTCTGTGCTTGTCTACTTTCAAGTATTTTAATACTTTTGTGGAACCCATGCACTATACAAGTTCCCACTAGCTATACATTGGAAGGTTACTGTCAAATGGAGGTCTGGTAGCAATCCCAAATTTATTGAGTCATCTATGATAAAGGCTCATCTGCAGTTGAGTAGCCAAGTAATTAGGATGGACAACAGCAGAATTCCAAAGTAATGATATCTAGATTTAATGTAGCTGAAAGTTGAATTACAAACCAAAGCAGTAACTCAAGAACTATATGAAGAAGTATTACAAGAGTGTGACAAGCTCGAGAACCATAGGGAATCTATGACACAGGACAACAGAAGTTGACAGAATGCTGTTGACAAGTAATGAGCTGTTGCATCTCAGAAACACATTTCAATTTTACTGAGGTTTAGATGAAAATTTTTGCTGCTGCGCTTCCTGAGGCCAACTTTTCTGAAGAATATTTTCCATTAATCCATTTTTGTATATTAGAGGTGAAGGTTTGATAAT
>JAOPJM010001463.1:26715644-26723144 GCA_027124095.1 Muusoctopus leioderma | reverse complement strand
CTTACTTAGAATAGCGATGCTATGATCTTCACATTTACAGGTGCTGTCTAGATATTTCATCTTTATCGATAATTTCAATGAGAATGTATTTTATAAGGATGGAAAAACTATAGGGAAGTAGAGTTGGTTATAAAATGATTAGAAAGTGTTGGGACAGCCTTGTGCTGCAGAGAATGAAGGTAACTATTCAAAACTGTGTTTGGATGAGTGTACAGAGATAAGCAGTGGAAACAGTGCCCTTGTTGTATAGGATGAATGATGTTTGTGTACAAGTTGAGGTCAGTTAACAGCATGGAATTAAGGGCTGTACATTTTGTTTGTAAATATGGAAACTAAGATAATATAGTCAGTTGAAAGTAAGGAGAGCAATAATAAACTGAAGAAAACTTGATTACCAGATCAAGATTTAGATGGAAGATCAATGTAAAATCAATGTTTTAGGATTTTGACAATAATCTAGTCTACCAAGTTTTTCACTGTTGGAATATGTTATGAATCTAGTTAAAATAAACATCTCTTTGTCATTGGACAATCTCTTCATATTCTGGCTTAAAAAATATCTGTTTTTATCTCATGAGCTCTAGCTGCAGTTAAAGGAAGGCCTTGGGTGGAGTGGGGAATAAACATGTTATTGCTAGGAATGTAGCACAAGTGAATCCAAAGACTCATTCTTCATTGACACAACAATGCTACTCATAAGGATTTCTAACTTTGGCACAAGGCCACAAATTTGTGGGGAGCAGTTCAGTCAATTTAGTCAGCCCCAGTACTTGACTGATATTTATTTTACCAAACTCAGAAAGATGAAAGGAAGCAGGATTTGAACTCAGGATGTAAAAGACATAAGTAAATACTGTAAGGTATTTACTCTGGCACTCTGCCATTTCCGTCACTCCACCACCCTAATAATAATAATAATAATCAAATAAAAAAAAATATGTTAATCTGTCTATATTTAACTCACCATAGAACTTATCTTTTCCAACATCTTCCTCATATGATTTTTATCATTTCACTTATCTATTTTTGCATATTTGCATGACTTCAACAAGTCTGCTTGGCCAACTGTACAAATAAATATCTAGTAACATATTGAACAAAAGAGCATAAGTAATTTGTGTGAAGGTTTTGCAGAGTGATGATGTCCTTGTTTACATCAACAGTATGTAACTAAGCGAAAATAGAAACCAAAACCCATTAAAATAGCTTTAAAATTACAAGATTTATTATAATTCCTACATTATTTGGTTATTTGTTATTAGAATCTTAGATATTTTAAGATTTTATTATTATCGACTTAAAAGAGGGGAAGCTAATTTTATACAAAAGAAGAAACCTATGAATTGATTTACACCATATTTTAAACATATTAAACATACAGTAGGGAGGGAAGTGCTTCAAAATGTATTTGTCTGATTTACTTTCTACCATAAAGTACTCATATTCATATACTTTTCATTCCACAATATACTCAACTTATCCATACATTTGAAAACATTTTACTTTTGAATAGCCCAGAAATCCCTGCAACTACTTCATATTTAGGTCTTTCTACATTCCCATAAGAAGACAAAACAACTAAACCATAATTTTTCTAATATCTAGTTTCTTCAAAAAGAACAAATAAATTACTTGCCTTCAGGTGAAAACAAATCATTTTTACTATTAAGTTGCATCTAAGAAATCAAGTTTTGTGTCTAGAACAAAATATTGCCTTGACATCCCCCCTCCTCCCAGTACCTGTTGCTCCAGGAATCTTTACTTTGGTTTCTTACCAACCAGCTTTCACTCTAATGCATAAGCATATTCCTTGAAGTGAAGCTTTCTACCAGTCACCATCAAGAACAGATCACTCACCCATCTTTTTCTCCACGTCACAATTTACAACAGTTTATGGTGTCAATTGATAAAATTTATTTTATTCTTTCTGTCATTGAAAGGTTGAATGACTGTAGGCTTGTCCCTGTTACTGAAGTGTTATGTAAGAAAAAAATGTGAAGGCCGTTTGCACAAGGCTGTCTTCCTCCACTTCTACTTGTATATAATGATATTCAATGAGAAACAATATTATGTCCTCCTACTTTTAAGATGAATAACTAGCCCTCATTTATAAGTGTCAATAGAATATTTACGGCATGTTATAAAGCTGATTGATGCTCCCTAGTAATTAATAACAATCTGTTTCAGCAACTTTGTATTAAACAAAGTTGATTTATATATGAGTTTTCAAATTTCTATATCCTCTATTCTACCTATGTCCTTTAACTAGCAAGTTATGTCTTTAATGAATATAATTAACTGACACCTCTAGTACATATTCAATATTAAAATAAAAATCTTTCTCTGTTTATAAATATTAAACATTGTGTTAATTTTGTGTTAAAATCTGAAATATGAATTTTATTTGAGGCTTTTTACTACAAAGGAATTAGTATGGATTTTATTACTAGCTTTTCTGAAAGGGGGAAAAACTTCTTTATCTTTTTTCAGTGTGAACCAATAGATTTTCTACAATATGGCATCAGTACCCTGAAAAAGGTAGTATATTCTGTGTGTTGGTGTGCTTTAGCTCAACTTTGTCTTGTTCCTTCCCCTTTACATGAAATTTTACCTATTTGCTGTAATTTACTCACAATACACAAATTATTGGCTGTTTTTTTCACTTTCAAACACTTCTGCTTCATCACCATCATCATCCTCATCCTCATCATCACTATCAAAATCATTGTCTGCATTACTATCACTGAGACATCAACAATGTGTGAATTGATGAGAAGTGTCTATTATCAAATCCTGGAGATGGCCTGAGAATCCAAACAATAAGAATTTGTGTGTACATTAATGCATGTGAGTGAAAAATGGCTTTGGAAAGTCTATTATAGCTCAGTTGTATATATATCTAACACTATTTCTTAAAATGAAATCTTGAAATAATCCACCTTTAAATGATATAGTATTTCATATTGTAATATTGTGTAATTCTACTAACATAAGGGAATATTGTATCATTTTCTAAATGTATATTTTGAGACTCTTTTATTAGTTCAAACCATTGAGATATGGCTGTACTGGGGTATTGCCATCATGAAGCAGGGGAGGGGAGGTGTACGCTTCTCTGGCTGTGTTGCATAGATTCGATTCAGTCTGCTAGGCACTTTGATGATGCTGACTAGCAGGCAGAAACAGTCAGTAGTCTATCACTGCTCTGTTACAGGTTCATTTAGCAAGGCAGTGGCTATTAGATTCCGACATGAGTTCGATTAATATGCAGTGGCAGACGAGGAATTACTAGTTACAAACTCCATCGCCTAACAGCTGTTGTTGTGGTTACTTGATGGAATGCTACAGTCCAAAATATTCCAACTATACTTTGTAATACTGTAGAGTATTAAATAAAAAAACAAATACCATTTCTAGTTAATTCCCATAAATGAGGTGAAATGAGCCCTAATAAGTTGAAATGAGCTCTTGTAATATCTGCTACAGAAATAAGGTTTCCATTATATATAGTACATTTTCATAGAATTTGATGTTTCATTTTTCCAATGAAGAGACCTGCTGATTGAACAGTTAAAGAAAATACAGGTTTAAGGGACATGAACTACCATAGGTACTGTGTTGTGCTCCTAGAAAGAAAAAAAATATATTACATAAAAATAAGGTGCTACTCACATTCCATGCATGCCACTCACATTTAATGCATGTTTCACACATACTGGTTAATATTAGGAAGGCCCTTTAGCTGTAAAATACTTAATGCAAATGACTGAACTTGAAACATTATCCAACTTCATTTTATCGCAAGAAAAAAAAAATCATAATAAAACATAAAAGTGAAGAAAACATGAGAAATGTGATAATGAAAATTACCATTTGTGTAATGTCAGTGAAGAGAGACATCAGTATTACAGTCAATAGGATTTTATTTTACAAAATAGAATCTGGGATAAGATAATGAAGTTCTTGCAATTTACTATTGCAATATGCCTGTTGGAAAAAGATAAACCCATAGCTTTCATATTTCTATAATAGTATTATTTATTATCAGCATTAGAGTTGGTTAACTTTGATCTAGGACTATGGAGGCTACATATATTTTAGGGAAGTCTACTGAAGAGAAAGCAAGAAAATAGAAGACTAGGAAATATTTGAATATTTTTAGTTTTATAATTTAAGTCTATTAATTATGTATTAAATGTTATTTTTCTTATCTTGATGACTGACAGATTTAGTTGTTTTTTTAACATTTTCTTCATGATGTTATGGGTGCTTTTGCACTTAGTAATGATGAAAGAAAAAGCAACATAGAAGTATCATTACAAGAAGCTGCTTAACAGAGTATGAATGGGATGAAGAGAGTTTATACATAGATAAGACAATGAGAACAGCAGAACATTGAGGGATAGTTGCCAAAATATATAAAGCCGGAAAGATGGTAGAATTAGTACGAGTCATTCCATTAACTAATCAGATCATGCAGGAAAGCATTATCTTTGAAAACTAGTATAGTAGCACCATTATTAACTTCTACAAAAGCTCTAGAGAAAGAGGAGATAACAGGGGACTTCAGTTAACAGACCAGTTAAGAAAGATGATTGTGAGATTCATAGTAAAGCTTTGTAGGATATGGTTGGGATGAGTGGAATCCAGTTTGAGTCTGTCTGTACTACTACATAAATTACATAAATTGAGAGGATTCAACATTATACAATGTGGGTGTCACATTTATTGTAAATAAATGACTTATAAAACATTTTCATTGTGCACTAAGTGAAGAATTCTATATTCAAGTAAGTGTCAATCAAAACTAAGAATTCATATTGCTTCTCATCAGCCTAGGTTTTGAAATAACCTCAATATTCTGAGCTTTGTATGTGAACATCTTGTTAGATCTGCAGGAGAAATTAAAAGCCCATTGAAAGTCAGTGCCTGAAGATTAACATGGCCAAGACTGAAGGCTATAATAGGAGTCTCAAAACTCAAACAAAAGTGAGGAAACAGTTGTTTATTGTGTAGGACAGGAATCTAACATTATACAGGCACTTCTTGTATGTCCAAGAGGTTTATCGGGATTTCAATTAGACTAATGAGAATTCTATAGTATATGCATGCTATTTGCAGTGTTGTAAATTAGTGTTAGCCAAGGACTAAAAACACATGGCCTTTCAGTGTAGTTTACTGACATTTGTGAACAGCACCTGTTCCTAGGATGATCTAATTAGTGACAGTAGTGGATCAAATAACTTAAGTGTCTAAAATAAAAAGTTATTTCGAGTCTGCTACTTTTCCTCATAACAATAGGATTTTATGATGGATTTCTCAGAAGTGTAATGTTGTATAGTTTCAGGAAAGATGAGAATGACTGGCAGAGAAACTACAGCAACTAGAGAGGAGAGGAGCAAACTGTGTGCCATATTGATTGTGTAGCATAAACTTGAGAGACAGACTGAGCATGTGTGAATTAGGAAAATAATTTTCACAGCTATTAGGTAATGCATGTAAAGAGATAGATTGGATTGGTATAGTTATATAATGTAAATGGATGATATGTTGTTTGTGAAAAAGTTCTGCAAACAATGATGAGGATTATGCTGTTTCCATGTGTGCAGAATTCTGGTATTTTTGTGAGTTGTTGAAACAAATATATTACATTGGAATGTCCTCAACAGTATCACTTAATTGGGAAGTAAAACTTGCATCTGTTTTCAGCAAGATTAAACCAAATGAAGTAGTCCACCTTGGTTTAGGAACACCATATATAATTAGTAGTTGATATGGTTGAATTTTTCACCTTTTATTCATTAGATTAGAATTTTCAAAGTTTGAAACTTTTACTTTTATATTCCTGTTAAGTCTTTTTTTTTTTTTTTACTTTTGAAAACTTAACTCAGAACAAGAGAAATTAATTTACTTATAGTAATGATTTTTAAAATGTCCAAATTTTGTAAAAAGAAATAATGTTTACCCTATGGTTTCAATAAATGATTTTTGATAAAGTAGCTGTACATAACTAGGCAAATGTCAAACAATCTGGAAATTTAATTACTATTTAACATGCATTGTAATTCTAAGTGTTATGTTTGGTATTTGACTTCTATTGATATTGCATGGAGATGAATATAACCCATATATATATATATTTTTCCTTATATATATATATATATATATATATATATATATACAAATACAGCTGTCTTTCATTATATTTGCAGTGTGATAACATTTGCATGGAGATATTTTTAACTTAACATTAATATTTCAAAAATGATTAAAAAAATGTATGACTTATCATTAAAGAAATAATATAAAAGTGAACAGGGTTGTTAATCTTCCACTTTAAATAGTCAAAGGTAATAGTGTGATAGAAGTCAACTTTGTCTTTTATCCTTCTGGGGTATATAAAAGAAAGTGTCTGTCAAGAACTAAGGTTGAACTTAATTGACCGTCCTCAAAATTTTGAGGCCTTGTGCTTACGTTAGAAATCAATATTACATAATCCAATTGTTGCATCATGTTGTGCAACATAAGAATTCATACTTGGCAAGACCCTATGTTTCTCCGTTCATTTACCAACCACTTTAGAAGTGTACAGGGTGTATTTTATCATATTTACTTTGTCCCTTGCAAGGCTAAATAGTCCTCTCTACTCTACATTGTCTCCATTCTTTCAAGGCAAACGTGACTGAGAGTGTGAATAGAAGAGAGTGATGGCCAAGAGGGTGAAAAGAAGAGGCAATATTAGTATGAGTGTGAGGGGAGAAACGGGATAGGATGGTAGGGGATGGAGTAATGGAAGAGAGACAGTGATAGCTACATGTTGGTTGTTGGTAAGGTGATTGAATAGGAAAGAGCATGAGCAGCATGATGGGATAGAAATAAAGATGGATTGTGGTGAGAGTGTGTGAGTAATGGATAGCAATAGAGATGGGCAATGGTAAGTGAGAGTGGTAGATGGCAATGAAGTATCACGTGGGTCATGGTAAAAGAGATCGGGTGATGAATAGAGATGGGTGGTGGTTACTGAGAGTAATAGATGTCAATGAATCCTCTTCTGCATCGTAATAGAAGAGAGGTAGATTGCTGCTGATGGTGGAGGAAAGGTAGGGCAATGGTGGAGGCATCGAATATGGACAGATAAAATGCTGTCTGTTGTTACACAGGCAGCATGGTACAGCAAACAGGATAGAGGGTGAGTGATAAATGAGAGAGTGATGAAAAGAGCAGATGGAGACTTACAGGAATATAATGGGTAAGAGACCCAATGTAGACATATTAAACAACCCAACCTCCATCACCATTATTTCAATGGTCAGCCTGAGGCTATAGTAGAAGACACTTACCCAGGTGCCACGCAGTAGGACTGACCCCAAAACCACGTGGTTGCAAAGCGAACTCCTTAACCACACAGCCATGCCTGCGCCTATATATATATATATATATATATATATACTCATATATTATATTATATCTTATATCTTATATATTATATTATATCTTATC
>JAOPJM010001463.1:26690027-26712243 GCA_027124095.1 Muusoctopus leioderma | reverse complement strand
GTGACAGGAAGAGCATCCGACCGTAAAAAATTCTGCCTCAATAACTCTCCGTCCAACCCATGCTAGCATGGAAAAACGGACGTAAAAACGATGATGATGAATGCAATTGGTCTGAAGTCAAAAGCTTTAGGGTTAACTTGATCAAATGGAGGTACTTGCTAATAAAGAAAAAAATTAGAATCTATGAAACCTAGTGATGATCTGTATCAACAAAAAGTAGTAAAATTTGCAAAAGTCAAAGAATTGCTCTGCTCCAGTCATCAGAACTCACCTCCTTACTGTGCTTGAGCCTATCCTATAAATTGTATTACTTGTGAACAGCATAGTGCAAAAAGTGAAATGTCATCTCCAGCAGATAAAGAGGTAGCTAAAGTTTTAGGTGCAGTAGATGTGCTGGAGTTAGCTAAGTGGATAAGCAGTAATGGACTGTAGAATTACTTTTTGCTGGGTCTCTGAGACTGCTAGGAGGAAGGAAGTTATCTTCAGATCAGAGACCTAGCTCGGAGTGGATTCTGCTAAAGGCACTGAATGGTGTTAAACTGAGTAACAGATTAAATCTGAATGTATCATTTGCAGTGGTAGAGAAAATCTCCTACTGAAGTGATTTAATTAAGGTTGGAGAGGATGATAATTATAACATAGTAGTGAGGGTTCCATTAGAAATGGAAGATGTTTAGGGAACTGCCACCTCTCTTCTCAGTAAAGTTTGTTTCTTTCCTTTGAAAATCAGACTGTATGAGTCATGTGGTGCTGTATGGCAGTGAAACACAAGCATTAAATACAGATGATCTACAGCAATTGAAGAGGAATGATTTGAACATATTAAGATGTTAACTTGTGTGAAATCTTTAGTGTCTGTGAAATGAAAAAGCAACTGGTCACCAAAAACTGAGGCCAATATATACAAGGAGACAACTGTTATAATATTGACATGTAATTTGAATGGATAAAGCATGCTAGAGGGGGAAAAAAGATGCAGTGAGGTAGTGGTAGAAGGTATCTCTGATAGTGGTAAAAGATTTGGGATGACATAGTTAAAATTAAACTCATGAATGCTGAGTATCATTAATGAAAATATGAAAGACTAAGATGTGTGGAAAGATACTATACTACAAACTTCACCGAGTCATACCACTTTCTAAAAATACAATGAACTCATGATAATTAGGAGGATGAGGAGGTGTAGGATTGCATTCTCTGTCATTTATGATAAAGGAGTTCTATTTACCTTTGTAATATATTTATCAAACAACAAATTAGGGTGTATTGTACATGTTCCAGTGATATGATATTTTATAGTAGTCAAATATTGACAGTAAAGATAGTGATTCAAGAATAATGAACTGAGTCTGATTTATTGGATTTATACTGTGAACTTGAGCTGGTTAATATCAAGAAGGTGAAAAGGATGCTAAAACAAAGGCAATCATGTGATGAGCTAGAAAAATGAAATGAATATTGATCATAAAATTGACTTAGAGAATGTCAGTTCAACAAACTTCTGAAATACATGACAGGAGTGAGTATGATTCCATTATATGTTACCAGCACTGATGTAATTTTGTTTTTCTTCAGAGTTTAGTTGCTGTGAAGATTCTCCGTCATGATATTCTTGCATTACCTGGAGGATTTGAAGATTTTGTGAATGAAGTGAATGCTATGCACTCATTAGACCATGAAAATTTGATACGACTCTTTGGTGTTGTTCTTTCATCTCCCCTAATGATGGTAAGTACTGTTATATTCTGTTTCATAGATTAGTAGTGCAATTAACAGTGCACTAGAATGAAGGGCCATCAGATTATTTTTTTATATTTTATTTTTATTAATTAGTCAGAGAAGGAAGGCAACACCTTTGGCTTTTGTAGGACCTCCAAGATAAGTGAGAATGATGTAGTTGATATTCAGTTTACATTTCTGTAAAGCAACTCCTGTAGGGAAAATGTGAACAGGGAGGTAATTCCAGAGGGTTGCTGCTCTAAAGGGAAATGATTAGTTCTTGAGGTGATACATAGTAAGAGGATGAGAGGAGTAGAGATAGGTTTATCAGACGGGCTTGGACAGAAGTGACATGCAACTTTCTAGCTCAGAGGAACTATGGCACTGTGCCAAATATATGAGCAGTACTTTAATGTGATCTTTGTAGAGGATCAGCAACAGGTTAGGGCTGAAGTATTTTCTGACTCAAAAGAGCAAACCTAATCTTTGGATGTAGATTTTTCAATGTTATAGAAGTACAGTCATTATGAGAGATATTGTCAGAGATTGTGAGGCCTAGTATTTGTAGCAACTTAGATAGCTTTGGTTGTGTGTTGTTCATGTGTACTGAGTGTACACTGTAAAACAGTTTCTTCATATGTTTAGCAATTGTGTATTGTGTTGTTTGTAACATTGCAGGTTGTTTGTAAGGTTTGTGTTCATGAAAGCAGTGCAAGTCTATCATGAAATGTCTAAGTCACATATGGATGATGCCAGTGTACAGAAGGTTAAGAAGAAATGAAAAGTGGTATAATCTGCATGTGTATGGTTAGAAGTAACAGCAGATATATCATTATTGTACAGAAGGAAGATTTTGGGAGACGTAACTGAATTTTGGGGTATATTAGAGTTTATAGAATGTGGGTCAGAGAGAGCTCTGTCAGCTCATGCTGCAATGGAGCAGTTTGACTGGAAGCTTCCAATTCAAGATGATAAAAGATGTAGCCCATAAGTAGGCAACTTAGCTAGGGGTTTCTTATTCTAGACACAGCCAAAGGCTTTGATGATGTCAAGCGCAACAACATTGCTTTTGCAAAAGTTCTCAAGTGTGAGACACCACTGATATGTGATGTAGGAGAGCAAGTCTCTGGTAGCTGTTTATCACTGTTTCCATTACCTTTGAAATGTTGGAAGTGAGGGCAATAGAGCAGTAATTGGCTGGCTCAGAAATGTTGCCTTTCTTGGGAATGGGATTCAATGTTGCATGTTTCCATAGACTGGAGTATATTTCTATTGAGAGAGAAAGATTGAAGAGTTTACTGAGGATACAAGCTAACTTTGGACTGTACTGTTTGAGGGTAATAGAATAGATTGGAAAGGTTGTTGATGTTCTTTTGGTCCAGAACATCCCAGATTGAGTTGACCTATGACACATGGAGAGAGAAAGTATTTGGGTTATTTTAAATCATATTTTAACACATATCAATGTCTGCTTCATTAATATGAAAAATCATCTATCAATTTTCTATAGGTTACAGAACTAGCACCACAAGGAGCTCTTTTAGACAAGTTGCGTCGTCATGATTCTCAAAAGCTATTGATAGGCACACTCTGTGATTATGCCATTCAAATTGCGAATGGCATGAGCTACTTAGAACTGAAGCGTTTTATTCACAGAGATCTTGCCTGTCGAAATGTGTTGCTTGCCACCCCAGAAATAGTAAGTATTCTAATTACTCTACATAATATCTCTATTTGCTATTTTTTTCAGATTTCTTTGATATTCCTTAATATATATATTCTTAAATTATTAAAATTTTCTCAGGGAAAAATATTTGCTGTATATTATTACTTTCAAAATTTTTCTGGGAGTAGTGGATATGATTTAGCAAAGCAACTGGAATGGAAGGTTTACTGTATCTACTTTTTATCTGAAAGTTCAAAGGTCTAATATTGCAAAGGTTCCTTTACAAGTTGTAAATTTGATGAAGTACAACTAACATACTGAGATAATTTTTTTTAAATTGACTATGTCCCATCTATTAAAAAGGTTAACTGTGAAATAGTCAAATTTAATCTATTTTCAAGATACTATTTCACAGGTGGAATAGAATCTGATATTTAAAAATATCAGAAACTACAGTTTTGTTTTTGACAACAGTTTTTATATATGTTCTGTTGCAGATTAAAATTTGTGACTTTGGTTTAATGCGAGCTTTACCTAGTCAAGAGGACCATTATGTTATGTCAGAACAGAAAAAACTTCCATTTGCATGGTAAGATTAGTATTCCTAGTATTTCTCTAAAACATTTTAAGAAAGAATTTATAAAATTCTGTCTGGTACTTTGTAACACTTCAACAATTTGCCTGTTATTGTAGCAGTAGTAGTAGTAGTATTAAACCTACAGCCACTCTGAAGCACCAAGTAGAGGTTAAACATAACTCCACTGCAAGGGTCTGTCTGAGAACAGAGAATGATGTGCAACACGGAGAACATCAGAACAGTGTTCAAAAGTAACACCACACTTCACACATGCCTCACCAAAGTTAAACTTGTCCAGAACTGGTTAGAACATAAGAACTGTATTTTTAACATCCTATGTATTTGCAGAAGATCTTATAAATAAAGGAGAAACTCAGTAGCTCATAAAGATCAGAATAGTGGAACATTTGAAAGCCTTAATGAGAGAGGAAACATATAAGTCAGGAATGGCTGAACATATATTATACAAAAAAACAAACAAACACATCATTATTGAATTAAATTTCCATAATTGATAGAATCTTCCAAATCAATGTAATATCAGTGCTAATCTATGGAGCAGAACCATGGAGCAGAACCAACAAAGAAATAAAAAGAAAACTATCTAGCTTCCCAGAGGAATTCTAAAAATTAAATGGTAGGATTATGTTAGCAATGAAGAAGTCCTAAAAGGAGCTGGAATGGAACACATGATAAATATAGTTGAACATAGATGGACATATTTAAGACATGTTTTTAGGATGGCAGAGCACAGACTACCTCTCAAAGCATGGAAATGGACACCAAACAACAAAAGACGAAATGGAAGACCCAAAGTAACACTAGAAAGAACCACAATACAGGATGCTAGAAGATGGAATCTCATATTGGAAGAACTGAAGACCAGTGCCCAGGACAGAAACACATGGAAACGTCTGCTCTCTGCCTTATGTGCCACTCAAGGCACGGGGAGAAAGTAAGTAAGTAAGTAAGTAATTGATAGAGAACCGCAGTGGAAACTTAGAATAATCAAAGAAGCAGTAAATATAGAGCTTGCTGATAACCCAATCAGTAAGCCTAGTGTTGACATAAGCTCAATATGGCTACCATTACTGAAAGGTAAATTTATATATCCTAAAATTGCAACAATAATTGTATATGTGCCACTAGATAAGAGCATTATTAGAAACAAAGATTCTTAGTTTGAATCCAGTCTGAGAGTATGTACACATCCAGATCAAACTGATTGAAGCATAGTATAGATATAAATATTATAAAATACACTCTAAAAGATGAGGTTAATAGTCTGGAAAATGATAATCTTATTAACTTAATTATGGTAAATCAAGAATGAAAGTGGTTGCTTGGCAACCAACAAATAAAATATCTAAACAAAGGACAGAGTATATTATTGGATTTCCTTAACCATAGTCAGATAGTCACAGCTGCAGCTGCTACTACTGCTATTGCTGCTGCTGCACTACTGCTAATGCTGCTGCTGCACTACTGCTATTGCTGCTGCTGCACTACTACTACTACTACTACTACTACTACTACTACCTATTTCAAGAAAGAATACCCTTAAATATTAAATGTCTTTCTTTTTTTTCTGTATGTTTAGAGTTTATGTTGAAATTGATGATTTTGTAATGTTTAGCCTAGCTTCAGATTCTAGCTATATTACTTTTTATAAGTGTTTAACCCTTGGTGAAAGAGGGTAGAAAATTAACTAATTCACTACTTTTTTAACTAAATATGATTGTGTTCAAGAAAGCTAGCTTTCATCTGGCTTGCTCGTGAATTATAGTGCTAACTGCTTTGTATTTGGTATTCTAAAAATCATCTTGCTAAAATTCCCATGTCCTTTTTTATCTGATTGGCATTGGCAAAATTAGAACAATAGCATATTGAATTGAAAGTTAAAATTAATCAGAACAAAGATCTTACCTTTTGAGTATAAGTCAAAGAAAAGTAAGCCTGTGTCCACAATACACATAGGCGGTGAATTGGCAGTCATTAAAGCGCCAGATAGAATACCTTAAGGTATTCGTTACAGCTCACTGCACTCCGAGTTCAAATCCCACTGAGGTCAACTTTGCTTTCATCCTTTCAGGGTAGATAAAGTACCAGTCTAGGGTGGTGGACTGGTGGAATTGTTAGAATGTCGGATGAGATACCTTGAGGTATTTATTCTGGCTCTTTTTGTTCTGAGTTCAAATCCTGCCTCCGCATACTTGGGTGGTAGACTTAATCCATATCTTGGTTTAACACCACCACCTGACCCTTGGGTGCATTTGGCAGAATTCACTCAGTTGCAAGCATTTCAGCCAGGTCTCTGGTGTGAGGACACCTCCCTCCCTCCCACCAGTCTTGGAGGCCCTGAAAAAGGGTGATGGGCACAGCCCTTTCTCCTGACTAAGTGATAAAAAAAAAACATATGACAGTCAAAGTATGCAAAATGTTTTAGAGGTTCAGCTTCTAATGTATACAAATCATCATCATCATCATCGTTTTATGGCCATGTTTCCATACTAGCAAAGGTTGGATGGAGATTTCTTGAAGCAGCATTTTTCGGTCAGATGCCCTTCCTATCACCAACCATACTGATTAAGTATGGGAATCCTACCACTGAACTACCAAACAGCTAGACATTTTGTTATTTGGAGATGTTATTTATTTAATTTAGAAAGAATTTTGTAATATGGTATATATTTGGTCCTTTTTTAAGAAAAAGAAGGTTATTAGAATGAATGCTGTACCCATGGGTAGGTTCCTGTGGAAGATAAAGACAAGAAAGTTTTTTAGGGATTTGATTTGTATTTATGAATGAAGCAATAGTAATAGATATGTGTTTTGAGAGCTGTCAGTGGGCTTTTTGCTCTTTTCTATCTGAAATTTGGGCTTATCATATCTAATATCATTTTACATTGAAAATCTTAGCAGCTAATTTCATTCATGAAGTTATTTCTTGTCATAAATATCAAATCGAGGTGGAGTGCCTTGCTATGTTGAACATTATTATACATAATGTATAATATTTATATATGTAATTATAATCTATTCTGCTAACACTAAGTGACTGACCAATTATCTTGTAGAGATAAAATAACTGAAAATATAGATTTAAGTACCTAATTTGAGAAAAGGGAGTAGTGCCATCACCCAGCTAGCAATAGATATGTGGTTGGAGTCCCGTTAATGAGTCTGTTGCTCTCTTCTGTCTCTGCGTAGAATATCTAATATGATTTGGATTTAATAAAAGTTAAAAGACAAAACTTAAATACTCAAAATAAGTATCACTGAACGTAATTTAGGCTTGGTTCTTTAATATTAGGAATAGTGAAAAATATTTTTCAGAACTCTCCATCCCATAAAAAAATATAAAAATGTTTTTGAAAGAAAACTCATTGAAAGATTTGCTTTCGTGATAGCAAAACATTTACGTAATCTTTTAATTTAGTATCTATTTAATATGCTTGTTATCATAGCTGTACTTTGGCATTTGAAAATAAAAAGAAAACTTAAAAAATATTTTATCTTGGAAAAGTAAAGAATTTTGTTTCTGGTGTAATAAGATGGAGAAATTTCAGTGGAAGTAACTTAGACTGTGAAGCTGCTACTAAAGCTATCAACTAAAATGTATTCTGTCTAATCTTTTTAAAGAATTGATATTACTTCAGAAAATTCTCTAAATTCTTCTATGAAAATTTTTAAAACCTAACCCAAAATTTTAAGCATGTCTTTGAAGTGTTAACTGTTTGTATAAACTACTGATTATTATATATAATGTTATCTGTGAATAGTATGAAATAGTTTTGTTAGATTTGTTCTCCTGATTATTTGCAGGTGTGCACCAGAGAGTTTAAAATCTCGGCAGTTCTCTCATGCTAGTGATACATGGATGTTTGGTGTGACTCTCTGGGAGATGTTCACTTTTGGTCAAGAGCCATGGATGGGCTTCAAAGGATCTGAAGTAAGAAGATTGATACTTTTATTTTCTTTGTTTAGTTATATGCATTGTTTCTCTGTTTAAAATGTTTTATATATATTGTTTAAATTTTTTTTTTTCAATTTAGTAAATCTAGCAACACTTAAAAAGAATTTGTAGAGATAATTATTTTCAAAATGCCTATTTGAATATCATGTTCTACTCTGATTCTTATATAGGATTATATTACTCTGAATATAGATCCATGTGCTAGCTTATGTATCAAGTTGATTTTGTTAGAATATTTTTTTCCCTTCTCTTTGAAGGTTCTTCATAAGATTGATATAAATGGTGAACGTCTCAGTCATCCAGAATATTGTCCCTCTCATATTTACCAAATAATGCTGCAATGTTGGGCCAACAAAGCACAAGACAGACCAACTTTCTTAGCTCTCAGAGACTATCTTACAAAGGTAAATAATTTCCATCATCTGTCAGGCTATTGCTATTTCTGTTAAGTAGCTCAGCTGCATCAGTCTTAGATGTTGTGATCAACTGTGATAATTTTATTAATTATTGACAACAATGAGGATTACCAAATATCAAATTTTGTTCTTTTTTAGAGTTCTCATACGAAAATCTCTTTATGGTTAAATTTGAAGGTGTAAGTACTTTGAAGAAGGAGATTAAGGCTCAGTTTCAATGTCATTCAACCTATTTTAATACTGAAACTGTAATCAAATATTTTGTATAGCCCTTACTTTGTTTTTACAATTTCTTGCATAGTCTTGTAGTCTTTCTCTTGTTTAAATATACATTGTATTCACAAATGTTTATTCACTGTATACTGTATGATTGAAACGTTGTGGTTATTAGTTTAAGATATATGTAGGGGTTGGGTAAGGTTAGTAATTTCAGATCTTAATCAATAATTATGTTGTCGTATCTGTAGCTGTATTATGTTGTTGTTGCATCTGTAGCTGTATTATGTTGTTGTCGCATCTGTAGCTGTATTATGTTGTTGTCGCATCTGTAGCTGTATTATCTGTTGATATTATTTTCTCTGTTGTTATCTTCTCTGTTTATTTTCTCTCTTGTTATCTTCTCTGTTGTTATCTTCTCTCTTGTTATCTTCTCTCTTGTTATCTTCTCTCTTGTTATCTTCTCCATTGTTATCTTCTCTGTTGTTATCTTCTCTGTTGTTATCTTCTCTATTGTTATCTTCTCTGTTTATTTTCTCTGTTGTTATCTGTTGTTATCTTCTCTGCTGTTATCTTCTCTGTTGTTATCTTCTCCATTGTTATCTTCTCTGTTGTTATCTTCTCCATTGTTATCTTCTCCATTGTTATCTTCTCCATTGTTATCTTCTCTGTTGTTATCTTCTCCATTGTTATCTTGTCTCTTGTTATCTTCTCTCTTGTTATCGTTTCTGCTGTTATTATCTCTCTTGTTAGCTTCTCTCTTCTGTTGTTATCTCTTCTGTTGTTATCTCCTCTGCTGTTATTTTCTCTGCTGTTATCTTCTCTGCTGTTATCTACTCTGTTGTTATCTACTCTGTTGTTATCTTCTCTGCTGTTATCTCCTCTGTTGTTATCTACTCTGTTACCTACTTTGTATTATTAATCTTCGGTATTATTATGTTCTCTGTTTTCTTCTTTGTTGTTATTTGTCCATCAGTGCTTAGTTCTCAGCCCCGTCCTGTTTATTATAGTCCTCCAGGCAGTAACAGAGGAGTTTATGATCAGATATCAATGGGAACTCCTGTATGCTGATGACCTGGTTCTTATAGCTGACTGTTTAGAAGAATTAGTGATGACATTCCAGACATGGAAGCCAAATCTAGAATCGAGAGGACTCGAAGTAAACTTAGCAAGGACTAACGTTTTAGTAAGTAGGAAAGAAGACAGGACTCTGCTACCAACAGGGAAATGGCCATGCTCGATATGCAGAAAAGGTGTAGGTAGAAATTGCATGCGGTGAACCCAGTGTAAACTATGGATGTACAAGACATATAGTGTGATCACTGGTAGGTTGTAGTAAGTTATTTGGATGGGTGAGCTATGTTATACAAACGCTGAAATACAATAGAAATACTTTCACACACATAGTTACATAACAACAAAATTTCTTTCATATATTGGTGGCTAGAGTAGTTAGTGCAAAATATATTCTAATACTGACCCCATAAATTGTTTGGACAATATTGGATTAAATATTTCTTCCAATTATGTAAAAGTATGAGAGTTGGGGTATACATAGAATATAGCTCTTCTTGTCCTTTCTTCCTTTCATCCTTCTACCAACTCTTTTGACAGCAACCCCTGTAACCTTTTCTTCATTATTTTAATCTGACATTTATTTAATTATACATTATATTTTTATTTGTCTTTCCTTTCATCATCTTTCTTATCTTTGCCAAGTTATTAACTCTCCTCAATTTTTTATTAAATTATTTATTTAGCTATTCCAACCTTACTCCTTTCTGCCACCCCTCATCCTTCCTGCCTCTTCTCCTCAAGCTATCATACTTGATCTTCTCTTCCTCTTCACTCCATTCTCCTTTTGTCTCTGCTTTTTAAATATCTGTTTGAAGACTGCCTACCAATATTAAAACTTCTTAAACTCAGACCAAGAGATGAGCTAACCTCTATGTGGTCCTTCAGCCTGCTAGAAACAGCAACAAAATCTTCCTCAAATCACACCCTTAAAAAAAGAAAGACACATTAGACTGAAAAAAATAAGAATAGATGGTCATTGCTGACCATCTTTTGAATACCTTTTGATCATAGGTCTGCTTCATCAGAACTGAATTGGAGCTAAACAGCAATCATGAAATATCTCATGAAAACTAAAATTGCAAAATATTTATTACGGCTTAAAGGTTTAAGGCTGCCTTTTTATATTTCTTGAATAAAGATCCCTGCCACAACTGAATTTTTCCTCTCCTTATGACACACCAACATAACTCAATTATATTTTATTAAAATTTCTTGGCTCTCTACATCAAGTATGTTAGCATCCACTTTACTAATTGTTTTACATGCAGCAGGTGTCCCCCAGTCGTTCTGTATAATGTTTATTCAAGTAATGAACCATGAAAGCATGTTTTTTGTGCCTATTAAACACTGTTTAGTAGGCTTAACACACTCCCAGTTTAGTACCACCACCTGGTCCTTAGATATCTTTAGCGAAATTTACTCTGTTGCAAGTGTTTGAACCAGACACTTGGTTCCTTTCCCATCTTTGTTTTTCCTGTAGATATTAGCCACATCAATTTCACTAATTTGGAAGAGCCTGAAAAGATTATGGACATTGTCCCTCACCCTTTCACTAACATAAAAAAAAGATATTACACTTACTCTTCAAAAACTATGACATGGAATTAATATAATACTTATACATTTGTATCTAATAGACTTGTTGTTAATTTTTTAAATATAAGTTATGTTGATTGAAATGAAAAAAAGGAAGTTGGCCTATATTTCTGAGATACACCTGGCTCAGAGACATTCTAACCCCAAATCTTTGCCGAAACCTCATGTCCCAAATAATTCCCATACATAATATTTACTATTTTTTTTCTCTTTTTCCTCTCCTTTTCATTCCTGTTTATTTTTTATCTTTTCCTTTCCCAAATTATTTGCTTCTGTGTATGTGATGTAGGTATGTGTGCATGTGTGGTATGCATCTTTACTTCATGTCCAACAAGGTATGGATTTAATAATATTTGTAAAATAAGTCCATATGCAGCAAGGAGTGTTGAGTTCTGATGTTTCTAGGAAGAAATGTGAAGTGTGTTTATGGATTTAATTACCAAATTACTGATACCTAAACACACATAATAGTCTGTTGACACTTCCCTGTAAGTAATCAATTGGTACTCTCTCTATATATATATATATCATCCTCATCATTCTCGTTTTATATCCACTTTCCATGCTGGCATGGGTTAGATGGGTGATTTTGGTCCAAGTCAGTTCTTATTCGGAGATACTGCTCTCGTAGACTGGTTGGGGGACCATGTCTCATTTGTACATTTCATTCAGCTTGTTTTCTATGGCTGGATGCCCTTCCTAACACCAATCACTTTACAGAGTGTACTGGTTGCTATTTACTGTGGCACCAATACTAGAACGGTTGTCATGTCCAAGACATAAAGAGTCCTCTCTACCCTATGTTGTCTCCATTCGATTGTCAACCACTTTACAGAGTGTACTGGGTGCATTTTATCATAGTACCAGCACTAGAGAGGATACCCTGTCTCCTGCAGACTAAAGTGGTCTCTCTACTCTACATAGTCTCCATTATTTGAGAGCAAACATGATCCGAGAGTGTGAATGGTGATGTATGAGAGGGTGGGAGGAAAAGAGTATGAGTATGGGTGTGATGGGGGAAGCAGTGATTGAATGGTAGCAGAAAAGGAATATGAGAAAGGTAGTGATAACTACATATTTTGTGTTGGTAGGGGGTTGAAAAGAAGATAGTGTGAGTAGCAGTGGTATAGATCTGTTATAGATCTGTCATGGTAGGAGAAATCATGTGATGGATAGCAGCAGGGGTGGGTGATGGTAGGTGAGAGCATTAAATGTCTACTAAGAGACACATGAGGAGTGAAGATGAGTTGAGGGTGGTAGTTGAGTATTGACTGATCTGATGCCAACCCAGTCATGATGGAAGAGAGGTAGAGGGATAAGAGGGGGGAAGAAGAGTATGATAATGATAGTGGATGAAGCTGGATGAGTAGAACAAATGCCATCCCTTGTGACACAGGCAGTACGGTTCAGTGAATAGAGTAGGGGGTGATAAATCAGAGGGTAGTAGATAAATGGAACAGGAGTATACTGTGATCCAGCGATAAAACCCAGCTTCCATCACCATTATTATTCTAATGATCATTTTGCCAAGCTTACATATCTGTTTGTCTGTATGTATGTATGTATGTATGTCTATCTGTCTATATGAGAGAAAGAGAGAGAGAGAGAGAGATGGTAGGCCAAATAGTTAAGTTCAAATCCATTGTCTTTTCTGCCCGTCTATTCTGCCCGTCTATCTATCAGGAATAAGTAACAGATCAATCTGGTCCAACCTTGCCTGACAGTTCACCAGCCACCTCAGTCTGCCTTGCCGCTGGATCCAGACTCTGGTTGAGATTGTTGGCTGCTATGAAAAACTACTCCATGTTAAACTCATCATTCAGAGAGCTTCCACCACCAGGTGGTCATATTGACATATTTCTCAGTCATTTAGGATAGACACACCACACACATATAGTCAATAGTTTGATCTTCTGTAATCTGAAGTAGCCATCATTGGATGACTGGTCTTATTGACTTGAGGCAATAGGGGAATGGAAGTTGATGCATTTATCCTTTTGCCAAGGACATTAGCAGAACAAGTGAAATAGTTACAACTGTGATTAGAATCTGTATTGCAGACTTATTGGCATAATAAGATGGGAGTGGGGCTTCTGTGTGTGTTTATAGGCCTGCATGCACAAGTTGGATGGAATTCTGTTTTGGTGTTCACAAAGATCAAAAGCTTTCCAAACTTATTGTGATGCCTTGAAGGGAGCCTCTATGCTATCCCTTGACCTGTTAGAAAAAACAGTCAAATTCCCTCAAATTATACTCTACCTCTTAGAAAAGGATGGACACATCTAGTCCTAGATATACAAAATGATGGGTTAGTCTTGGCTGGAATGTCTTTGATCATAGGTCTGCTCAATCAGAGCTGACCTGGGGCTAATCAACAACTTATTGTGATGCCTATGGCATGTATTGAGATCATAAATTCAGTTATCTTTGATTTGATTTTAAGTAAATGTTGTACAATGCTGCCTTCAACTTCCTTGGATGTAACCAAAGGAAACATCTAAACTGGTTTGACAACATTGACATAACTTCCTCCAAGCTCTTCAGTAAAAATTTATTAAAGTGTCTCAAAAGTTGAAGCTGGTTTTAAATCATTCTGTCAATTTCTATCATCTTTTTTTATTTTTGGTGTACAGACCTAAGCATACATCAGTTGCCTCAATGCTACTTTCTTTACATTTATGATCCAAATAACTTTCACGGTCGCCAACATTCCGGGAATCCACATCTGGAGCCTTTGACTTTGTCAGGTTCCAAATTCTAACAATTGTCTGGCATATCCAGTATACAAATGATTGGTATATTATCAACTTTACTCTCTAGAAAATGCAAAATATTATGAGAGCTGGTAACAAAGGCTTTCTCTCTCAGAGTAAAGGGCAGATTGTATGATGCTTCTGTATGAAGTGCAGTGCTGCATAGTAGCAAGACATGGGCCTTAAATGATGAGGATCTATGGAGACTAGAAATAAATAAAGCAAGCATGCTCTGCTGGATGTGTAATGTTAGTGATGAACAACAGAGCAAAAATGAGCTGAGAGAACAACCGGATATAAGATGATGTAGTGTGCAAGAAAGAAGACTATGCTGGTACGGGCATGTGATGCATATGGAGGATGACAGTTGTATAAAGAAGTGCTGAGTGCAAAGTGGATGTAGCCTGTGGAAGACATGGGACAAAGTGGTGTGGACTGATCTCAAAAAACTAAACCTCACAAAATACATGACAAAGGACCATGATGATTGGCAGAACACATAGCTGGAGAAAACCTGCACACGCATGCAAGCATGGCAAACAAAAGTTAAAATAGTGATTGTGATGGAGGTGGGGATGTATAATGTCTACATTTGGGTTTCTCACCCATTATATTCCTGTTCAATCTCCATTTACTTCACCCGTCTTCTTGGATAACTTCTCATCTAGCACTCCCCTTCTCTCCTAACATGGGACTGCATCAGATCTGAATCCCCTCTCTCTTATAACGACACCTGTATAATGATAAACTGCATCATATCTGACTGTATTTGATACACCCTACCATCACCTTTCTGTACTGTCAGCCATCTCCCCCTTTCCTCCAGGTGACTTATTCACATCCATCATTCTCTCTTCCCATCACCCAGCTCTATTACTATCCATCACTAGCTCTGTCACTCTCTTATCAGCAAACATGCAGCTGCCATCACTGTCTCTCTTCCATTGCTCTCTCTAGTACCATCACTCTCTCCTCCACCACCCTCTTGATCCAATCATACTGTCTCTCCCAACATACTCTCTCTCTTCTTTCACCTTCTCAGCTTGGTTCTTCTTGTCATCGCTTTCTCTTCTATTCACCCTCTTGGTCACATTACCTTTAATGAATGGAGACAATGTAGAGTAGTGAGGACTCTTTAGTTTTGCAGGCTACAAGGCAGCCTCACTAATGCTGGTGCCACAATAAAATGCATCAAGTACATTCTGTAAAGTGGTGATTGGTGAACAAACAGTGATAGTGTAGGGTCGAGAGGACCCTTTGGTCTTGCTGAGAGCATGACAACGTCTCTAGTGCTGGTGCCACAATAAAATATAAAATGCACCCAGTACACTCTGTTAATTCATTGGTGTTAGGAAGAGCATCAAACCATAGAAACCAAGCCAAATGAAACGTACAAGTGAGACATGGTCCTCTGACTCATCTAAGAGGACAGTAACTTCAAGTAAGAACTGACTCAGACTGTGATGACCTGTCCAACCCATCCCAGCATGGAAAGCAGAAATAAAATGATGATGATGATGTGAACCACTTCTTTGTGTTTGAGGCTGGGCCATAAAATTGATTTAGAAAGAACTCTACGTTTTCTACCAATGTACCATGAAATAAACTTATCTAAACTCAATATTTTTGAATATAGCCAAATATTTTAAGTGATCAACAAATTCTTATAGTTTTTCTAGCTCATTACTTGAGTCATTCTCTTTTGGTGAGAAAATATCATGCTATATCAGCAATATTAGCCTTATTGTGAGCAGTGATGAAGAAATGCTGCTCCAAACATAGCATTAGTATTAGAATCAAGCAGAAAGTTTATTATACATAAATAATTTGAAATCTCTTGAGATGTGGGCACCCTACTGAATGTATTTGTGTCAAACTAACTATATATTCATCCTTATGTGAATATAAGTGTGCATGTTATAAAATAACTACATATTTGTTCCTATTCTTTTCTAGGTTAGGCCCAAAGAAATGAAAGCTACACAGAACTTTTCTGAAGCTGAAAAGTTAGAAATTGAAGAAAGTGACCATATTGTTGTGGTAGAAGGACGGTAAGGACTACTAATTAAGTTTAAATTTTGAAGCAAGGTCATCGAGTGATCTAAATTCTTCCACCACCCTTTTTGTTTATAAGACCAAAGATATCTCCCATTCTTTGAAGAGAAAATCTTCATGACAGATGGATACTTGTGTAGACTGGTATGGGTAAGATTGGTTAGGGCAACTTGCTTTACTCAGTTGTCAGCATTCATTTTTGAATTCCTTCCTTTGCAAACTATACCTAATACACTGGACTCTCTCCCATACCAACTTAGGTCAATGGCTTTCACTTTATGATTTTTTTTTGTATTGTATACATCAAAAACTAATATCTTTGAAAGTGAAACTTTCGTACACATTATTAATGCAGGCAAAAATTATGTTCGTTTCTTCCAACTATTAATAACTCTGACTAATTGTAAAACTAAAACATTCTGTAGTGGAAATAATCTACCTGACATTTCAGTGCCTTTAGCAGAATGTACTCTGATGTAAGCAACACTGATTGTGAGCAACAGCTTTTTCTCTCTACTTTATAAATTCTGTAAAGATACTATTGTTTGAAAATATCTTCAATTTATCTTATTCCAGGTCAGAGAATTTCTGGTGGAAAGGTCAGAATAAAAGAACTGGTGAATTAGGCATGTTTCCAAGACATTTAGTGACTCCTCAGAGAAGACTAGCAGGTAATTCAGTTTGTTCTGCTTGCTGGATAGGGGAAGGTGGGGAATAGAAATTGTTATTATTGAGGTGATGGTGGTGATGATGATGTAGCCACCACTGCCACTGGCTCGAAAGCACTAAATTGATACTTTAATTTAACTGGAGTAATAAATAATTATAAATTGTTTTTGTTTTTGTCATTTAAACATTTTTTTCAATTGATATCTTTATATTTTTTTAAATCCTAAATAATTTATCATCTGATTACTCCCCCACTAAAAAAAAAAACACTTTTATTATCCCACCATTTCATAACTTAAAATAAAAGTAATGTTATCTCAGCTCACTGGGATACTACATTTGTAGAATTAGATTTTTTTGTTTGTTTCTATTCGAACTTGAATGGAAGCTATTTTATAAATGGTTTTACAAGCTACACTATAGGATGGCACTGCCAATCTCGACATTGGAATGAATTGTGATGTGGTAACATTATCTGTTGTTAATAACTATTGTTAGTTAGGCATGTAGAGTAAATATATCTTACCTAAGGTTATAATGCAGTGCCAGCAGCATAATTAAAAACAATTTCACATGTTTTAATATGATACTTTTGTTTCTGACTAAATTGTCAAAAATGTTTACTGTCACTAGAATGTGATTCTCAGACACCTGAGTAAATAACTGAAAATGTTGGCATGTAGCTGAAGTTATGTTTAAATTTGTATCATCTCTATAAGAAAGCTATCATTGATAAAGTACAGTTAATGTACAAGCAACTTTCTTTAGAAATTGCGTATCTATCTTAATGAGCATCATCATCACTGTTTTTACGTCCGCTTTGCCATGCCGACATGGGTTGGACGAGATTTTTTGAGGCAGTATTCTAATGCCGGATGCCTTTCCTGATATCAACCCTTATTTTTTAAGTATGGTACCTATTCCACTGATTTTACCTGTCGAACTACTAAGTTAGGGGACATATTGTTTATGTGGGACATAAGCAAACGACACTGGTTGCTTAAGCGATATCAATATAAAGACAAACACACGTGCACACACACACACACAAATACACACATATGACAGTTTCCGTCTACTAAATTTCACAAGGCTATAGTAGAAGATATTTGCTCAAGGTGAACGCAGTGGGATTGGACCTGAAACTACATGGTTGCAAAGCAAACTTCTTAACCACACAGCCATACCTGCACCTCGCAGCCATAACATTTGATATTAATTTTATCTGTACTATTTATTTGCCTTTTTTTTAATTATGTCGATCAATGATTGTAGAGTATAGTTGAAGATTGTCTTGGGATGTAGTTATGTGTTGTCTTAGTATATGGTTGAAGGTTGTCTTGCAAAGCTTTGTTATATAGTTTATTTACCTACACCTATCTGCTACTTCTTAGTCGCTTACTAATAGATTAGAATATTATAAAGAAAAACAAATTTTGGACAGATATTTTTTTTTTTTTCTTGTCTTTTTAGGTGAAGACATCAGCAAACCGTTGAAGAATAGTTTTATCCACACTGGTCATGTTGATGTTAGTGGCAACTTTTGGGGCAATCCTGTTTCTATCGATGAGTAAGTCAAGTTACTTCTATTGTAGCCTTAATATTTATCTCAATAGTATTGATCTTTTTAGTTGTATCCTATATCAACTGCAAAAAAATGTATCTTATTGAAGATAAGTTTTTCTCAACTAAACACTCATTTTGTTGTTGTTTAACCCCACTTAAGCTGTGATTCAGCAAACCTATGATCAAAGGCATTCCAACTGTCACTACCCATTCTCCTTTCAAACATAGCATATCCAGGACTACATTGTCTCCTTTGGTAAGATGTGATTTGAAGGAGATTTGGTTGCTATTTCTACCAGGTTAAGCAACCTTGTAGAGGCTCTCTTATTGGTTTAGGTTTCCTCGCTAGCTCCAAACACACATAATTGTCATTGTTGCTGTTTAACCTCAGGTCAGCCCTGATTGCACAGATCTCTGATCAAAGGTATTCCATCCAGTCTTGACCATCCCATCTTATATTTAGACTTAGTACAACTAGGACCACATAACCAATGTGTCCCCCTCTTTTAAGATGGTAGTTGTGGTTTGAGGTAGATTTGGCTGCTGTTTCTAGTAGGTTGAGTTACAGAAAAGAGGTTCTCTCACTGGCTTGTAAACACACATGTAATCAGTAATGGTGAATTTGTTTTTTTATAATGGAAGTTTATCCAGAGCAATGTGACAAAATATACCTATTTACCATCCACTCAAACAAAAATTGAAAGAGTTGTTCATCAATCTTTAGTTGTCATTAGTAAAATGTATTTGAACTGAAACCCCTAGAAAGTGAATCTACATTAAAATTAGTCCTTTTTCAAATGTTTCAGCTTTAAGTGATGAAATAATATAAGAATTTATTAGTTGTTCATTGTATTGTTGGATGTTCATTTCCTACTTTAGAGTGTATCTACGTAATCCAATGGAACCTGAAGACATCCATGGTGACCCAAACCAAGTAGAACCAACAAACTTACCTGATAGGAGTAAACGTGAGTTGTTATTTTTTCTTTATTTTCCTTTCATGAATTTAATAATTTGAGTCATTAAATAATTTCTTTCCAAGCATATATTTTGATATATCATTCATATACATACATATCTATTGATATCTATATGCTGATATATATTTACTGATCCTTCTTTGCACCTTTTCCCACAAAAATATGATATAAAAAACCAGTATGTGACTTATCTACTGAACATACAAAATCTTAAATACAAAATATATAGCATATTGTAAATCCAAAAGCAGCCACTCAATACTGTGTGTGTTGTTGTTGTTTCATATGATGTCTCTCACATGTCCAAATTTACATTTGAAATCCAATTGATGTATGCCTCACCAACTTCGTGGGTTGTTCCATATCCCCATCAGGATCGAAGTGGTCAGACAGTGCAACATGAGATGATCTGTCTGTGGGGATACCTGACATGCTGGGCATATAGGGGATTCACAATATCCCCATTGATGCAGATCAGCCACTGTTCTGCTGTGACCTGACCTCAGCCTGTTTGCATATGTCCACTACTTTCTGGTTAGACAATAGAAACCGGACAGTGGTTCAGTGGGGTTCTCAATCAGGTCCCCATTGCTGGAACGGTGTCTCCTTCCATTCATCTCTTCAGGCTTCTGTAATAGAAGTTTTCTTTTACTGATTTATAGAAAGGTCTTTATATCAGCGACATGCCTGAAACGAGATCCTTTAAATTTGGATACGCAAAGAAGATAGCCTTAGCCTACCAATCTAACAACGTCATTAAATTGGAGAAAACACTTAGCAGAGACACTCAAGTTATGAAAACCTTTTGGTACCTGAAAACGAACACCACAAAAACAGTGACGACTCTATTCCACCTCAACAACCACCAGATCCGGAGAAACACCCTAAATACCTCGGAGTAGTACTTAACAGAACCTTAACATTTAGACATCTAGAAAACGCTGCACAAAAATTAAAAGAGAGGAACTCGTTGATCAGGAAGTTAGCTGGAATGTTCTAGGGAGCATCTCAAACTGTACTAAGAGCATCCACACTGGCCTTATACTACCGTGTAGCTGAATACTGTGCCCCAGTATGGGCACTACGTGTCCATACAAATAAAATTGACACCCAGCTAAATGAAACAATGCAGATTATATCCAGTGCCATTAAATCTACACCTTTGATCTGACTACAAATAATGAGGAGACCACTCAAAAGCAGCACTTTCGTATCAGAAACACAATTACTGTCAAACCCTTGAAACAGATAGCTGACATAGCATCCATCACCTCAAGAATAAAATCAAGAATGTCTTCCTATAAATAAGTAAAAGAAAACTGTGTGTGGGATGTTAGCTGATAGTACTTAATACCAATGCGTGGTTCTAGTTGCTAGAGCTAAATTAAGTACCATAATAAAATACACTAACTGAAAATGCATACATGTTTTATCGGATTTAGTTTTCTTGAATCATTTACTTGTCAATACTTAAAATATAATGATAATTTTGTAATCCCATAATTTACTGTAGGTAAACAAATTCTTTGAATCCCTTATTGACAAGGTGAAAAACCAGTTACCGTAAATTGCGGCGTACAAGTCGACTTTTTAAGCCTGAAAAAATCTCTCCAAAACTAGGGTTTGACTTAAGGATAAAATGCGAACCTTTACCACAGAGTGGTCAACCAGTGGAACAGCACTCTTAATAATCGCTGTGCACCACTTACAGTAACTCAAGCAGGCTGCCACAAATATTTCCAACTAAAACTCGTGCTTGGTGAACATATTTAACATATTAACACATAGATTAATATAAAATAATAAAATAGTAATAGTTGTGCCATGGGCATGACAACCTTTCTAGTGTTGGTGTCACGATAAAATGCACTCAGTACACTCTGTAAAGTGGTTGGTGATAAGAAGGTCATCCAGCCATAGAAACCAAGCCAAATGAAACATAAAAGTGAGACGTGGGCTGACGACCCTTCTAGGAGAGTAGTGAGTCCAACCAGGAATCGATGCAGGCCGAAATCACCTGTCCAGCCCATGCCAGCATGAAAAATGGACACACATGTACTTTACAGGGCATATCTTAATTTGTCTAAACAAAGTATTTTTCACTGAGAGTGCGCTATAACTAATTAAGGATTAATTTGAGTTAAATCTCTGTCCAACCCATGATAGCATGTAAAAATGAATGTAAAATGATGAACGTCAAAAGTCTGTGTGAATGAAATAAGATGGAGAGGAAGAATCAAGAATATACCAATACACAGACGATTTGTGTGTGTATATATATATATATATGTATATATATATATATGTATATATGTATGTATGTATATGAGTGTGTACATACGTGTGTGTGTAATATGTGTTTATATGTGTGTATATATAAATATGCATTTATATGTATGTGCTTGGATTGGGAAACAACTAGTTTGTAGGTTACACGTGGCATCTAGACAAGATAGTTTTGACATCCCCCGTCTTGTTAAACTGAAATAATCAATACTTTCTGAATAGAGTCAGAACAACACAGGAAATATTGTCAAGTTGTTATTTTTATGGGAAGCGATTTTATAATAATATACTTTATTTAAATCAACTTTGCATCTTACTAGGAGAGTGAAATCAGACAAGTAAGAGTAAGATTTCATTAATTTATTTATGTTAATAATATCAATTGTGGATGGAGTTTCATGTTATACATTTTTTCCCCTGCTAAAGCGAGGCAGGCATAAATATAGTAAATGTAGAGAAACCACTACCATTACCGACCAGTGCAATGATTTACATTTACACCACTTTAAGATCATGCAAATTATAATGATAATAGTAATATTAATAATAATAACACTAATAATAATAATGATAATAATAATAATAATAAAGCAAAACAAATGAAAGCACAAGCCAAGTCAAATGGAATTTCAGAGCTGCATAATAGATGGAAAAGTAAGGCATT
>JAOPJM010001463.1:26676043-26689927 GCA_027124095.1 Muusoctopus leioderma | reverse complement strand
GGGTATATACACATATGAAGATAGATAGATATATATGTATAATATACATATATATATATATATACTATATATATATATATAAATATATATATCTATATAAAGATAGATATATATAAATATATATATATGTATATATATATATGTATGTGTATATATATATATATGCACATATATATGTATGTATGTATGTATGTGTGTATGTATGTATGTATGCATGTATGTATGTATTTATGTATGCATGTATGTATGTATGTATGCATGTGTGTATTTATGTGTGCATGTATGTATGTATGTATGTATGTATGTTTTCCCTTGGTTTATGTAATGTAAAGAATTCAAATGTAGTGTTTAGGTAATCCGCGAAATGTATGTGTTTTCAATATGAGCCTTTTTTAACCGGTGACGTTTATATATGGTCCATTCGCTCGAGGATCTTCCATTTAATGTCAAAATCGGTGTTGTGTTCTTTTAAGGCGAATATGTATTTTGACAAAGTCGTGGTGTTCTTCTTTTCCACATGCCTGAATGACGAAGTATGGTTGAAATAACGTTGCTTGAATTTTCCTTCTACCATACCTATGTATTTTTACACTGTATCAATTGGTTCAGTTTGGTAGAGTTGACTTTTATTTCGTATACTATCGATTCGGTATTACGCGACTGGTTGAGTGGGTATACGTTTCTGTTTCTGCCTGTGCAGCTTACCTCAGGTGATTTTGTTGGTTTAAGTGTAATGATGGCTTATGTTTAATGATGGCTTATGTATAATGATGGCTTATGTAATGTTGGACTATGTGTAATGTATTGGTAGAGTCGTTAGAGTGTCAGTCGGATAGAATGCCTTGCGGTATTTGTTCCGGCTGTCTGCACTCTGAGTTCAAATCCCACCGAGGTCAACTTTGCCTTTCATCCTTTCGGGGTCGATAAATAAGGGAAAAATGGGGAAATGCTTGGGAGTCCTTAACCGAGTACCCAAGTATTTTCAGCTTACCACTCTTAATAAAATCACACCAGTGATAAGGAGAGAACGCAAGGGACTTTCAAGTCCTGTGTAATCTCTCTCTCTCTCATGACCACCTTCAACCAACCAAACTGTATCTTCTCCATAAAAAGGAGCGAATTTTCAAACTCTGGTCAGAGTCGAGACTAATACGGCATAGCTCCAGGTCCCTCCATCTAACACTACTTTTGAAAATCAAAAAATTGTGAAACCGGTAAAGTAAATGTAAATAAATCTTCTTAAAGACCCCAAGTGCATTTTCAACTTCTTTTCTTTATACCTCTACTTGTGTGGAAAAAAAACTTATTCTCCTATATATATATATATATTATTCATTTATTTATTCGAAGCTGAGGCTTCATTCTGTCACTATTCAGTTTCTGTTTACCATGGTGACTGTGTCCAAATATAAGTTTCAAAAACTCTCAAGATTTTGTTCATTCACCACATGTCAGTTGGTTTAGTACAACAAAGTAAGCCATTTATAAGATCTGTTACTTAGAGCTAAGCAGCATGTAAGACTCTATTCTGTTGGTGGTGAGAGTGGGCAGTTTGTAATTTGTCAGGGTAGCAGTTTGATATGGATTACTACTATAATTATTGCTAATGTGATTTCTGGCACAGCCATATTTCACTACATATAGGATATTATGATGTTTGTTGTTAAAAATACTTTAGAAGATGGGTTTTTTTGTGTCTACATTTCAACAGTGGCTCTTGTCTTTTGTACAGCATCTCAAATGGCTGCATAAGGAATATATCTTCTAACATATACAACAGATGTTACAAATAGCATACTTCATCATATCACACCAACTGACCAATACTGAATGAAAGAAAGACTGAAACTCTTCAAAGTTAATATTTCAGCTCAAACAAGAAACTCAGAGTAGCAACAGAGTAAAGTGAAGATTCAGTTTTAATAAATGAATAAACTCTACTAGATGTATTCAGTATGTTGTTCTCATTGTTAACATTGTGGATGATTTTGCAAATTTACACATTTGATTGAATTGTTGAATAATGTGTATTTTTATTGAGATATCTTGCTGGTGCTAACCCCACTCCCTCACTGCAAAAGGAGAAGGACATTTATATATTCCAGTAGGAATGGTTGAAATAAATAGGATAATACATCTTTTCACTCATTTACTCTCTCACACATCATCATCATCATTTAACATCCATAGTCATGTCGTAAGCATGACAATCTTTCTAGTGTTGGTGCCACGATAAAATGCACTCAGTACACTCTGTAAAGTGGTTGGTGATAGAAAGGGCATCCAGCTGTAGAAACCAAGCCAAATGAAACATACGAGCGAGACGTTGGCCGCTGACCCGTCTAGGAGAGAGTGGTGACTCCAAACAGGAATCGACGCGGGCCGAAATCACCTGTCCAACCCATGCCAGCATGGAAAACGGACGTAAAACGAAGATGATGATGATGAAATTCAGTATTATATTAACACTACAGTTCACGCTGTTTTCAACAGCTGATACATTGACTGTAAATACCAGTAGCCAACTGTATGTTTGGGGGTCGACAGGTATGGGCCTAACCCAGAATTTTGAGCTAAAAAACTTGAGGTTGACTTGTATGCCAGGTCGACTTGTATGCCACAATTTACGGCAAATATTGTTACCATGCATTATTATTCCACCATACGGAAGTAGAGCAGATCATCAAACCATATTGTCTGTATATTGTTAAGTAATTTGCTCTCCTTAATAAGCTTCCAAACATGTGTTTATATGATTTAATTAAAATATGGAGGAGATGGTGTGTACATGCTAGGGTAGCCGGAGTGTGTTATTTATTTTGTTATGGCATGTGAGGAATTTTAATAAAATGTGTTGTTGCATGTGATTAAATAAATAAAATAGAATTATTAAATATAGAAAATTAAGGGTTCATTAACATGGGCTTACTTTGTTAAGAGCTACCAAAGGATTTGTTTGCACGTAGTTTTATTAGATATATTACAAGGAAAAGTATGTTTAGTTTTGAATATTTTGATGGAAATTTCATTCAAGCATATATAAGCAGTATTGATAAATACAGCCTGCGACTAATATGTGGGTCAAGTACTGAGCTAAGAATATTGTATGTAGAATGAAGGTGCAACTTATCTACAGATGCAGCTTATATACACAGTATCTGTCTATCTATCTATCTATCTATCTATCTATCTATTCTCTGTATAATTATTTACATGCATTTATACATATTTTTAGCTATACATGTGTAATTCAATCCCCATTGTTTCCTACTCTGTCATTTTTTTTCATTCTACAGGTCAGTTTGCTTACCAATCCTTAAACATTGGGCGCCACTTTAATTATTCAAAACTGAAAGATGATTCAATCAAACTAACATCACCAGTGAAAGAAGCAACACAATCATCTATCAAGCCAGTCCCATTACCATCTTCACCAAATTCTAAATCAAAAGTGACATCACATCTTCCGAAACAACAGGCTGAAACAGACGAGAAACCTTTAATTGATTTAGAAAATGAATGTGAATCATTAAAAACCCCACTTCCTTGCCGAGTGTCACAAAACTCTTTGTCCCTCTTTGATTCATTATTGACTCGGGATAATGCCAATGACTCTGTAGAGGGCCACTTGCCCAGAGCACTGCTAGATGTTAATAAATCAACAGATCCATTTGAACTGGATTCTAATTTGAAAAAATATGTCAAAGGTAGCTCACTCACATTGCAAGGATTTTCAAATTTTAACTTTGAATCCCACGAAGATTTATCTCCAGCTTTAGTTTCTTCTCCTTCTACCTCTACAAATGTAACTACTGTGAATAACAAACCCACAATTCCAAATCAAGCTACTTGTTTTTCTAACATCCAATCAAAAAATTCAACCAGGCAAGCATCCTTCATTCCTTCTTCTTATTCATTATACTATTCTATGCCTCCATGTGAAGAACAAATCAACCATGTATCCCCAAAAAAGTCAGGATCCAGTCTTTATGATGGTCAAGCAATGTCAACGTGTCAGGCAATGTCAGCTGGAGAATCTTACAATATTGCTTTGTATGGAAATGTTAGCCCCACTTCCCCCAAAAGTAGTGAGCATTCTGTAAAAGCTAACAAAGCATTTGATTGGTTAAATGATGCACTTAGTGACCTAGCTTTGAGTAGGTCAGATAAGACTGATAAAGTTCTTCAAAGTTCAGGTGCACTGCCATTATATGATGAAGTGCCACAAGAACAACCTCCACCACCACCTGTGATTAATAAACTTGCTGCAAGTTCCCATGGTAATCCATTCCCATTATATGATGAAGTCCCCAGAGAAGAGGTGAGAAAAGAGACCTCTAGTTTAATTTATGGCAACTGTACACCAAACAACAGTGACAGGTTTGAAGCTATAGAGAAGCTAAAAATGACCCAGTCGATGGAGGAAGAAAATAACTGGTCATCAGATTCATTTGATTCTTTCGATTCTGATGAGGAGTATGAAAATGAAATACCTAGAGTTGAACCACCACCCCCTCTACCCCGTCGGGATTATGACAATGATGGGGAAGAGGGTTGTCATAGATCTTTAGGCTGTGAACGTAATCAACACACTGTAAGCCTTCCTCAGAAGCCTTGCATCTATCCTGTGAAGCAGGATGGTAAACAAATCAGCAAAACACACTATTTTCTAATTCCCCCACGACAGACTGAAACAAAGCCCATGCAATGTAATACTGCTGAAGTCAAACCATTTGCTGTTGGTGGTCTTCAAGTTGACTCATTGTCTTCCTCTGACAAAGAAGACCACACTTTACAATACCAAAACATCACAGCTAGCAGCACACGAACCTGCTCCACATTGACTGTGTCTTCATCTCAGCAGCATGGAGCATCATCTTCATCTACAACCTCTAGCCCATCCTCATATATTACCCTTGAGCAAAAATCAATGTCTGCTCCAAGCCACCTTCCAAAATTGAAACAGTACAGTAACAATACAAAATACCAGCCTCACTCTAAAGTCAGCTCAATACAAAAACATTCCTCTTCTCTTCACCAATCGTCATCTCCCAAACAAACTTTTGGAATGTCTTCTCCTCAGGAGAAAGTCTACCAAGTTCAGAATAAAGTCTTGGGAGTCACTGATGAGGAATGTCATGCAGCACTCTGTAAATGCCAGTGGGATGTTGATGGTGCCATTCGGTATCTGAAAGTAGAACAACTTTTCCGACTGGGTCTCACGACTCGTGAACAGTGTGAAAGCCTATTAAAGAGTATGCAATGGGATCTTGAGAAAGCAAGCTCTTTACTCTGGGTAGGATATAAACATAAAATTCAGTGTGAGTCAAATGTATAAGCTGTGTTTTAGGTTATGAAAGGAATGGAAATCTACTTGAGCTTGTATATCTCTTTACCATGGAAGTCTTTTTCGTTCTCTTCCTTTGGCCTGACAGAAATTCAAGCAGTGAAAATGTGTATTTTTTCCCCATGTGTATTTACATGCACATGCACATATTTGCATACATGAATATACAAACATATGCATGCATATGTTTCATACTGAGTATCTGAAACATAAGTCAATGTATGCAAATACTTGTATGCATTGATGTACACATCAAAGCATGTATTTTTATGTGCAGTTCATCAGCTATGTTAATGAAATAACACATTGTGAGCAAGGAAGACAGGTTTTGGAAACCATTAACTTATTCACTTGTCTTTGAAAGAATAACTCTCCTATTTTTGGAAAGAATCTAGTATCCTATTTGGAATATCCTTACCATAATGATTTTGATGCCCTTCATACATGATAATTGTAGGATGTGAAAGTAGAGATTGAGGATTTGAATTAAATGAGTCAGTTTGATGTTTCTGCATCACCATTCTCATCTCATTGATTGATGTCAGAATAATAAGCAAATTTGCAAACTAGAATCAAACCTTATTCCTCTGTTTCACAGTCCACATATTACCATTTAGCTTACATAGCCATCCCTTTGATAAAGATCATAATTTTTTTTCTTGCAGTCTATTTTCTAAAGTATACACACACATCACCACATAAACATATATCAGTGCAGTTCTATGCTTTTCTGTTAGAATGGAATATATTATTTAGAATAGGTTACTGAGTTATGCAGAATCAGAGCCTGATCTAATTCCTGGCCTCTTGATATATTGTGTTCACACTTTGAAAATAAGCAGTATTTTCTACTTAATGTTTTACCAAATAGAAATATAATGCAAGACACAGAACACTCCTTACATATAAAAGCATTTGTTTGTATAATGATCATGATTATAATGACCATTATGGAAACAAATTCCTTGTGTAAAAAAAGGATATTTGAAGAATATTGTGAGTGGCATTAAGGGTCTGCTTGTTATGAAGCTATTGCTACTGGGAGACTGTAGCATTACTCTCCATACTCTGGTTAGAGTCTGTGGTTAAGATAATAACTAGAAATATATCAAAAATATTAGAAAACCAACAAACAATGTGCTACTGTTAAGAGTAGAACTACCATAGTGAAAGCTTGAATGTTGTCTGTTGTTGACAGTAGCCATACACAAATATATTAACCTGAGCAACATTGATATATATATATATATATATATACTTTTACACTTAGGCACAACAAACATCTATTTAAAGTTAGTTTTTCACACACACACACACACACACACACACACACACACACACACACCTATGTGTGAGTGTGTGTTGAATTTATTTATCTTTTAAGAATCTCACTCCCCTTTACAAAAGAAGCTAAAACTAAAACTAAATTTCTGGGAAGCTCATCACAAACCTGAACTTAGTAATCTAGAGTGTGAATTGTCCAGTCACTACTCTTTCTTTTCCTACCGCCCAGCTACAGTCTCCAGCTGGAGAGGAAGGTATTTCAAATAAGTTGTACAATAACAAGAATAAATAATAATAACAGTGACAATAAAATTGTATGTAGAAAAAATTAAGGTTTTCTTTTCTATATTTGGTGTGAATTAAATGTTCATAATATAATTTTGTACAAAATCTGCCTATGATGCATTTAGATTTTAAATATTTATCTTTATTTTTTTTTTTTTTTTTTTTGTAAAATTATGAGAAAATTATTTAAAGAGATTTTTGGTTGTAAAGACAATTGAAAAATGTTTGTAAACAGTTTCCATCACATTTTATTTTTCAGTTATGTTCTATTTAGAAGTAAAAAAAACGTTTCTGTCTGAGTTCAAGTCATTAACAGATGTAATAGTACTGATTTCTCACATTGGCACAAGGTTACACATTTCTAGTTGATTGAATCGACACCAGTATATGACTAGTACTTATTTTATCAATCCCTTTGAACTCAGAACGTAAAGGGGTATAACTATTCTGCTATGTAATATGTTTAAAACATATTCTTCTTTTGATAAAAACTTACTTCCGACCATGGCATCTGGGTGTCTGGCTACCAAATAGTTATATGGAGAGTTATATACAGTACTGCTATAAACAATGATGGCATGGTGTAACAGTTGAGTGTTTCATTACTTTGTAGGGCTGGGATCAAATCTTTTCATGAGCTACTGTTGTTGTTGTTGTTTAGCCACAGGTCAACCCTGATTAAAGGTTGTTGCACCTTTGCAAGTGTTTTCTACCATTACCTCAAGTTGACTAGTACCTTGTGAGTGAAATTGGTAGATGCAAGTTGTACAGAAGCCCCATCATATGTGCAACTAACAACCCTTACTGGGTTTCACAGTTCGATACTATAAAAAAAAAAGGTATCCAAATCATGATGGTCTCGTCTTTTTAGGAGTATGCAGGACTACATTATCTAATGTGTCCTTCCTTTATTTAAGATGGTAGAGTATGATTTGAGGGAGATTTCGCTGCAAGCAGGTCGAGTGACTACATAGAGTCTCCCTTGTCCGCATGTGATATCACGAGTATTATAAGACACATTCAAAACTACATCCTGATGAGGATTCTTGCACTGAGTAATAATTTTCTGAGTTCTTATAATCTTATAATGAGTATGTTAATGTGTCTCTATATCAAGCATGTGTATTCTATCTTAGTATTTGCCTAACTGTAGTCATCCATGCTATTAATTATTATATTATTTTTAACATTTCATTATTTTTTCATGGAAATGATTTAATACACTATGGTTATCTGCAGATAAAATACAAATGTGCTAAAATAATCTGTTTTAGATTTTCTACCACCTATTTTTAAAAAAAAGTACATATGTTTAAATGTACATGCTTTGTGTGTATGTGTGTATATATATATATATATATATATCCCAGAGAAGAAGAATAAAATAGGTGATATCAGGGTGAAGAGATCTTTCCCAAGTCCTTTTGCATGACACTGATCATTCTTTGTATTTCCTAAAGATTTTCCTACTATGGTGCAAGTATGGATGTGTGGCAATCACATGGTTTGGGCTCAATCCAACTGTGCGGAACCTTGGGCAAGTGTCTTCTACTATGGTTTTGTATTGACTAATGTCTTGTGAGTGGAATTTGGGAGACAGAAACTGTGCAGAAGCCCGTCATATTTGTGTATATATATATATATATATATATATATATATATATAGGCTTACCATAATTTCCAGAGTTGAAACCGGGACCAATGGGAATATCACGCCAGGTCTGAAGAACTGCAGCATGTGGGTTCGGTATTAAGGGAGAACGAGCCTCCTTTCCCCACCAGCCAGAACGTCTGGGGATTTTTTACTGCAAATATATTAACATAGTTGTGCATTTTCTTATATGAAAGCAGTTCCTAGCAAGTGCTGAAGTGATACGTGTGAGCTGGTGAGACGTACGATTTGTCTTTATCACTTAGAAGGTTGAGAGTCGGGCTAAGGGACAGAGAGACGAGGAACAGAAACAGAAGATGTACAAAGCAACTATTCTTTACTTAACAGCACAAGCATGTAACATTGTCAACTAGAACAGTACCATTTAAAAATAAATTAAACCCATGTTTTTATTGTCACGTAATATTTTAATAAATCATCAGTACTTTCATATTTTTCACTTGAAACTACTTTTCTAAGAAGTTCATTGTTATTTTTAATTTTGTCAAAAAATTCTGAGCAGCTTAGTGGAATGTTTATTTTAATCATCAGAAGGCCCCTGGCTGTAGCTTCCACTATATCTCCCCTCTCTTCTGGCCACAAATTATTTATTACAGAAAACACTCGTTCAACTGGTGCAGAAGTACCAGGAAGACAAAGAATGTATTCTACTAAAGCACTGACATTTTTTACTAATATGTGTCTTTCTTTGCAATGAGCAAAGAAATCTTGCCACTTTTCTTCATACTAAGTTTTGTATTGCCCAAAAGCTCTTTTCAATAACAACCTCATCAAATTATTGATCAATATTTACTACTTGCTTTCCAATCCTTTGGTTGATCTTATCTGCAGACTGTTCAACACTCGACCATGATATGTCTCTAGAATTTAACCACACAAAGTCTTCCGCCTGTTCAAAGTTCTCTTTCCATAGGTCTAGGTATGAGAGACATCTTTCATAAAAACTTCTAAATTCTTTTTTCACTTTTTCAATGCTTTCACTATTTTATTCAAGTTTTCTCAGCAAGGCCTTTGCTTCTTGAGGTACAAATTCACAGTTTTTTCGTTGTTCTATATTTCTAATCAGATTTTGCATTTCTAGTTTGATATCTACTGTGTTGGTATTGTCCTTCTCCATGGCCAGGATCGATTTGTTGAAAAGGCTAAGCTGTCTATGTACAAACCAATAAATACATTTCTCCAAAATCATTTTCAAAGAATTGTTTTATCAGTCCCGGGTAGTGTTCTTAGGAACAAAAGTAGGATTTCAAGCCAGCAAAAATGTTAAGAATTCTTTCAACTGCTGGTAGCATTGATAAAAATCTGGTATTACTATGCTGTAATAGGTTTTTGTATTCCACTCCGGCAAAGTCAGAAAATTCTTTTAGCTGTGTTACATGAACTGTGTATATGTGAAACTTTTCACAATAAGGGCTTCAATATCAATGAGGAGTACATCAATTGCTGTTTGGAGACAGTTGTGCACAATGTGTGCACCACAGCCAATGCCAACAAGGTCCCTTTCAAGTTTGAATTTTAATTGGCTAAATATGTTGTTCTTGCTTTTTCGTTTTACGCTGCCAAAATTTGTGTTGCAGTTGTTTCCACAAAATCCAATGACTTTTTCCGTCAACCCGTGATTGTTAATAACTGCGACTAAGGCATTAGTCAAGATCTCAGCCGTCTCACCTGGAACAGTGTACATATCCAAAATTTGACTTGTACCCCCTAACTAGGAATGTAATATCGAATAACAAAAGCTATCATTTTAACATCTTTTCAATTTGAAGCATTCATCGAAATTGTCACAAAATTTACCCCTGCTAGGTCTTTAGTAAGCTCAAATTTAGCCATTGGTGCAATTACATTTAAAATTATGGCTTCACATTTTGTCTGCGATAGATGAAACTTTGGTTCAAAAAGTTTTGAGACCAACTTTGACAAACAGTTGGATGTCTTAAAACTCACGTTATGAGAAAAGCAAAAGTGGCTTCTTTAGCAGCGATGAGAAGCTCCAATTCATTTATTACTGACTTTTTAAAAAAAGTATCTAACTGTGACGAACTAGCAACAACACTCGCCTTGTGTCTTTGAGATTTCAAATGGTCTTTAATATCCGACCTACTTCCATGCACCACAGAGAACTCTGCAAAACAGTGATCACATTTTACCCTGTCCACACTGTGGTATCAAGGATAATTCACTGTACCTTAGTTCCTTTCTGGTCGGGGCAGCTTCTCTATCCACTTGCGTTGCGTATCACTCACTTCCACAGCACAGCTTCGTTCCTCTCTGCTTGAATACCTCGTGCCTTCTGTCGTGATGACTCTCGCCTTCCGGTTTCGCCGGCCCGACTTCCTGTCCCCGACGTCACCTCCCCCCCAACTCCCAGCTCCACACCACATACACATTATCAAAAAAAACTACGACAGCGTAGTCACGACTGGAACACCTTGCAGCTAAACAACAACAACAACAACAAAACAACACACACGCACATACAGATATATATGTAGTCCTGGATTCACTCTGTTAGCAAAAAACAAAGACGTGATGGTCACGGCTAGAACGCCTGGAAGCTAAACAACAACAACAATAACACACACACACACACACATACAGATAGATATATGTAGTCCTCTATACACTCTGTTATCAAAAACAAAGACATGATGGCCACGGCTAGAACACCTGGGAGCTAAACAACAACAACAGCATCAACAACAGCAACAACAGCATCAACAACAACAGCAACAACACCACCAACAACAACAACAACATCAATAACACCTTAATACCAAACAATATCAAATCAGATGCAGCGATAAACCAGCGGAAATGTCCACCAAATTAACCCCAAAATCTTTCTCAAACAACAGAGAGAAAAAATATCGCGCCATAAATTTTATACCGTCCTTTTTTTCTCTATTAGTTGCGTCTGACAACGCTTTATTTATATTTTTATTTTTGGCCACGCCCTTCTTCAGTCTCTTCTCCCCCGTTCCATCGATTTTCGAAGTAGATCCTCCCGCATTTAGTCCCTCCCACCGCTGAGCTTGGTCCGCTTATATTTATCTCTCTCTAACAGTCTATCAATCTATCTATCTCTCCCTCTGTCTCTCTCTTGCGTTCTGTTTATTTCCCTCTCTCCCTCTCTGTATCTCTTTCTCTCTATTTATCTCTGGCTTTCCCCCTCTCTCTCTCTCTCTCTCTCTCTATCAACCTTTCTATCTATCTTTCAATCTATTCATCTCTCCCTCTTTCTCTCTCGCTTTCTTTCTTTCCCTCTCTCTATCTCTTTTTCTTTATCTCATTATCTCTGGCTTTCCCTCTCTCTATCTATCAACCTCTCTTTCTATCTATCTTTCTTTCATTCTATCTATCTCTCCCTCTTTCTCTATTTTTTCTCTTTCTCTCTGTTCTTCTCTTTCCATTCTCCCCCCTCGCTTCACTTCACCCTATCTCTTACCTCTTTCTTTCCCTTCAGTCTTTTTCTTACTCGCATCTCTTACATCGTCTTCTACCACCACGACCCTCACCACCACCACCACCACCGCCTTGGTTTCTATAATGCAAACAAAGCAATGTAACGCTTTAATGTTATTTTAGCTATCAACAGATTTATATATATATATGTATCGTCTGTTTTCATTAAAAGAGGGGAGAGGGAGAGAGAAAGCGACAGACAGAGAGAGGGCGAAGGAGGAATTAATGTATGAGAAAGAGAGAATGGTGTGTGATAGAGAGGGGGGAAATTTATGAGAGACATTTGAAGGACGGTAGAGAGACAGAGAGACAGACATACAGAGAGGTTGGAATTAATGTGTGAGAAAGCGAAAAAGGTGTGATAGAGAGGGGGGGGTTATGAGAGAAAGATAGAGACAGAGAGGGGGAGGAATTAATGTATGAGAAAGAGAGAAAGGTGTGTGACAAAGAGGGGGAATGTATGAGAGAGAGACAGGGAGGGAGATAGCGAATGACAGAGAGAGGGGGGGTAGGAATTAATGTATGAGAAAGAGAGTAAGGTGTGTGATAGACAGCTGTAGGGTGAGAGAGAGAGAGAGAAAGAAGGGCGGTAGGGATTTAAGTTGTGTGAGAGCGAGTTGAAGAGACAGAGATAGAAAGAGAGTAAGAACAGAAAAATCATTAAAAAAAGACACGAATAAAAATGATACACTCACCTATTTCTACACACACATACATACATATACACTAAATAGCCTCTATAGATAAAAGCCCATACCCTACCGTTGCCAAAACGCTATCTTTAAGATAGCGTGTTAGTGTTAGTATGTATGTGTATGTTAGTATAGTAGTATGTATATATATATATATTATCAATATTATTTTCGGAAATTAACAGTCATACATAATGTAGTGAGAGAGGCGGAGGCGGAAAATTTAATTAATTCATATTACTGTTATTTTTTCGTGCAGATGGCGTCTCTGGGTAATACACCCCACCACCACCAATCAGTCATTATGATCATTTTTTTTACTCCTCGTGTATACATTATTGTACAGAAAAAATAGCGGTTCTCTTACTTACTAATCTAGCAAAGTACGCAGAAAGGCTATGCTTCGCTGATGAGGTCTAATAAGACCGAAACATGCCAGGAGTTGTCACCCTTACTTGCCAAGATCAAATTAATGCGATATTAGAAAATTGTGCTAATGTTTTCAATGCATAAGTATTATTAGGCGTCGAATTGGTAGAGTCGTTAGCGCGTCGGACAGAATGCCATGCAGTATTCGTTCCGGCTTACTGCACTCTGATTCAAACTGTGTCAAGGTCAACTTTGCCTTTCATCCTCTCGGGGTAGATAAATAAAGTACCAGTCTAGGGCGGTGGATTTGTGGAATTGTATTTATTCTGGCCCTTTGTGTTCTGAGTTCAAATCCCGCCGTGGCCCACTTGGGTGGTAGACTTAATCCATTGCCCGGTTTAACACCACCACCACCACCACCACCACCACCTGGCTCTTGGGTACCTTTAGCAGAGTCCACTCTGTTGCATTCAGGCCAGGTATCCGGTCTGAGGACACCTTCCTCCCTCTATATATATTTTCAGTTTTCCTATATATCTTTTTGAGGATAACTCTCTGACGATATGAGTTGGTGGACAATATGGAACTTATAATTCCACTCTTTTATTGTCTCATCCACTTATAGAAACATATGTAAGATATATGTCAAATTTACATCGAATAAAATATATTTATAATTCTTACCTTTGTTTTATTATATATATATACTAGCATGAACACACTATCTTAAAGATAGCGTTTCACATTGACAATTGATATTGTATATTGTG
>JAOPJM010001463.1:26661258-26673848 GCA_027124095.1 Muusoctopus leioderma | reverse complement strand
CAGACTGTAAGATAGCCATTTATTTCGTTTGTGTTGTTGTTTCTTTGCAAATATATATATATATATATATATATATACTGTATTTCTGTGTGTGTTACACAATATTAAAACAATTCTTAAAAATCTTCTGAAGCAGCACCCCCACAAATTAAAGTCACGAGCCGCCACTGGTAATACCTCTAGCTTACAACATGGTGACACCTCTAGTTTACAGCATAGTGACATCTCAAGTTTACAACATGGTAATATCTCTAGTTTACAATATGATGACACCTATGGTCTAGTTTACAGGATCTTGATATGTCTGATTTACAGCAATATAATATGTTTTGTGATGTCTCTAGTTTACAGCATGATTATATCACTAGTTTACATCATAGTGAGATCTCTGGTCTAGTTTACAACATGGTTGTGTCTAGTTTACAGCAAAGTGACACCTCTAGTTTACAACAGGGTCACATCTCTAATTTACATGATGTTATTAGTTACATGTATTTTTGCCCATCACGGATAAAGGAGAAAGAATAATGTGAAAGAAAGAATAGTGTGAATAATGTATAACATAAATATAAGTAAGTTAAATTTTGTAGATATTTTGTGTCTGTATGTCTGGAGGAGGAGAGTAACATATCTCAATTTAATTATTGAATTTATGTAAAGATATACATTGTGCAGTATCTCAAAATAATCCAATATGCAATATATATTGAATAAATTAACGATAAAATGATCATGGATAATAATTGAAATATTTGAGCTTTATTTTCCATTAGATAACCCAGTATTCTGATGATATGCCACACAAGTTGCTAACCAAATGCTTGTTGATAACTTCCTAAACTTAACTACTAGTTTTTGTTGATTTATCCCAGAATGTTGCTGATACTTATTTGATTAAACTAACGTTGAAAAGAAATTTTTATATTTGCTTTTCCTGCATCTTATTGAATTATGTTTCTGGGGTGGTACAACTGTTTTAGTTACTGGTATCTGAAACTGTATTCATATAAAAGTAATTTACCTGATCAACAAACCTTCTCAAATAGAGCCAATGAGGGAGCTTCTATGTAGTTGCACAGCCTGCTAGAAAACACATCCCACCATGTTAAAAAAGGAAGGACACATTGGATAATGTAGTCCTAGGACAGCAATGGTCACAGCTAAAATGCCTTTGATCAGGGCTGACTTGGAGCTAACCAACCTTTTCAAATGAGCAGTCCTCAGATCCTTCTGCATTATCATATCTTTATTGTTGTTACAATGAACTCTGTTCTTCAAAACTTGTCTCTGATGCACCTTTGCTACCCATACTATACCTGTTGCTCTGATTCCATGCCATCTAGAGACCAGAATTCCCTTGGAATTCACTTCTCTCCTACACTAACCTTCAATTTATCAAACTCTGTATTCACTGCTATGTTGTTATTGTTTTCTGGCAGTTACTCTTTTGGCTAATTTGTCCTGCCATTTACACTGCCTTATTGGATTCATTTACACATATTTACCATGTTGATATAATTTATATTGGATTATCCAAGTTTATGGTATGATTGTGGAATTATCCAGTTTAATATTTTTGCAAGTTCAAGCAACTATATGCATTGTCTCTTGAATTGAGTGCAAGTTCTAATGTGGCTGTATATGCTTCATTCCATATATGTTCTGGTATTTCTGACTGTGTTATTTCCTATCTGTGTTATTTCCTTATGGTGTTCTTTGTTCCAAACATTCAGTTAATATCCTATTTCCTTATTGGAAGTCCACCAACTGCAGAAATACAAATTGTTTATATAGTTTGTTAGTTGACATATTATTTCAGCTACTTTTCCTATATATAAGGGAAGATTTTGAACAAAAGATAAATATAATAACAATAATAATAATAATAATAATAATAATTGTTTATAACATTGGCACAAGGCCAACAACCCCAGTACTTGACTGGTACTTTATTTTATCGATCCCAGAAGGAGGAAAGGCAAAGTTGACTTCAGCGGGATTTGAACTCAGAGTGCAGTGAGCCAGAGCAAATACTGCAAGGCATTCTGTCCGGCACGCTAACAACTCTGCCAATTCACTGCCAATAATAATAATAATGATGATAATAATAATAATTTCTAAATTTGCACTTGCAGTCGCAGCACCACTGTCCTCCATCAAGGTCTTGATCATGGATTTAGAAGAATGCCCACAATTCACCTATAATGGGTTGGTTCCCAGATGACTAGCCAGGTAGGTAACTCTAGGTGTGTCCAGCAAGATGCAGCCATCTTCCTGCTATCTTATTAGTCAACTAGGGAAAGTCACTGTAGAGTTGCTTATTGATCACTTTCTGAATCCAGCTAATGTTGAAGGCCATCTGAAGTATCTAAGTCTAGTAACAATTGAAAGACTTGGACATGGATTTAGTAAGAGTTTAAGTTTCCCTCTGGTAAAGAAGGATTCTCTCAATTGCAGCTATGAAGATTCTCTTCTTGAGTTGTCTGGAGAAGTTGGAGATCCAGATATTCTTCATATCATTGAATGCTTTCCAGGCAAGGCCTCTTGATGTCCCTTTCCAAGCATGCGATGAATGATCTGAGGTACTTAAAGTCAGAAACTCACTTGAGTGGGACATCTTTGACAGTTTTGAATGATTTAAGGTACAGTTTTGAGTGTAGACCATGTAGTCCATCTTTCTGGCATTGAGGTGTATCCTGAATTTGTTGTACACAGTTTCTACTCTTGACAGAAGGGTTTGAGCATCTGTGATTTCATCCGATAGCATAGCAATGTCATCTGAAAAGTTTAGATCAGTCAGTCTAGAATCAACCTTCCTGGATTTCCTTTGTGTAATGGTGAAGCTGGTCTCCAGCTGCTTGCTAGAGGGTATAGTCCAGAACCATGATGAAGATGAATGGAACCAAACTGTCACTTTGTAGGACCCCAGCCCACAGCTTAAACACTTTGGTTTCACTGTCCATTGTGATAACTCATGCCAGGGTGTTGGTGTACATAGCCTTGTTGGCTTGAAGGATATGAGGCAGGAGTTTGTATGCCTTCAAGATCGTGATCATTTTTCACTGATGAATTGAATGAAATGCTTTCTTGAAGTAAAAAAATGTCAAAACTGGGGGTAGGTTATCTTTCATTACCTCTTCTATTATTCTTCAAAGAGCCAGGATCTGTGTGATTATTGTCTACTTCTCATGGAAATCTCAGCTTGGGGTCTATGGCTGCCCTTACCTGGTTGAGGACCATCTGATTATAAAGCTTTGCTGAGATATGGGTTAGACTGATGTCACAGTAGTTGTTGGTCTTGGTAAGCGATCTAGATTTGGGAGCAGGAATAATATTCAAAAGGAACCACTGTTGTGCCATATTTCCTTTCATCAGTGCTCTGTTGCAGTTGTTCAACAGGATGTCATCTAGATTGCAGTTCTTGAGCACCTCAGATGGCATCTTGTTAAGTCCAGCACTCTTTCATTGTCTGAGAGAGCTCCTGACTTTCTTTAGCTCAGCCATGGGGAACTTACTGTTATTGATGTCAATGCCAGTAAAGATGGTGATGATATCTCTATCCTCATCATGCTCATGATTGGGGGTTCCCCAACAGGATCTTGAAGTGAATAACTGTACCTGCACCTGATCTTCAGTAGTCTTCCTACTGATTTGGACTTCCCTCTTCCACTCAGCTCATTCATGAGACACCATGCTTCACCATGTTTCTTGTCTTTGTTGGCGGTCTCCATCTTGCTGATCTATTCAGGACAAGGTTCAAGCTGCCAAAACCCAATGCTAGTGGAAGTATAGGTTTGTATGACATTGTTCCATCATTATGTCTTTTCAAATCTAATAATACCTAGGTGTCACTGCTCCTTACAGGAACACTTCTGATCATTGGGGTGGGGTTAACACCCTCAACCCCCATTAAAGCTCAAACAGCACTAAGAAGATTTGTTTGGAATTCTCAGCTGTAGTTTCTTGCTTGAAGTGGGTTAATGCATTAATGTGGGTTAAGTATTGAAGAGGAAGCTGTGGTCTATGGTATTATTCCATTAAGACTAACATCTTCAGAGAGTGGAGTTAATAGAGGCAGACCAGCTTTAGGTTGGGATTTTTCTATATCTTCTTATTCTTGTTCTCTATCTTCCTCAATCCCTTTCTCAGTTTTGGCAGATGCAATAAACCATTTGCATCGACCCTGAGGTAAAATATACATGGTATGATGGACCCAGTAATTAAGATTCATGCAGTTCTTTCATAGTAAGTCCATCAAAATCAATATTTTCAATGTAAGTGTGTCTAGTATCTCTCCTCCTTCCTCTTCTTTGTCAAATTGGTTATATCCAATAATTGAGACCTGGGTTCCAGTACTGATACGTGCAATCTGAGCTTGTAGGTATGTAGTTCATTTCATTGTCAGGAAATGGAGAATATGTGATTATTGGAGCATCTAATCTGCCAGTAAAATATTTCTTGATTTGTCTGGCAATCACAATCTGTACTGGGGTAAATGAGTAAATGAGGGTAAGTAAATAAGATTTCACTTCCTTTATCTGATAACTGTCAGTGCAACTGAGCTGAAGTAATCTAGAAACATCTAACTACATTGATATATCAAGTGACAAATGTCAAATGTTTAACCACAAACTGACACATCAGACCTCCTTATATCGACAGAAAAATGTTCATTATTACAGGAAAGCATATTCAGGTTTGTCCAGTTTTTGAGGGGAATTCAGATTACGAATTGTTCTGTACCTGAGGAAACTTCATAAAGTGAAACACCAATAAACTGTGGTTTTGAAATTTGTTGTCTAAGAAAATATTAAGAGAGGAGAGGGAAGATTGAATAGTTGGAAGGAAGATACTCATTTGTTTCCTCATGCCAGAAGTCTCATTTGAATATTATATAAGGGAAGGAATGACATGACAACTCCACCCAGCATTGCCATAGAGATTTAAACATAAACTCAGATTTAAACATAAACTCAGATTTCTTGCTTTCTTTATTGAGAAATATTTTTTTTTTGTGCGCTTTTATGTTAGTATACCACTATTGTGACAGGTCACCAACTGACATGCTCATCAAACATTCTCTTGTGATGTAAAAGATATATATATATTTAATCTGATGGAATTGAAAGATATTTCTGATTATATTTCTAGAAAATATACTCAATACCATTCAATGTTTACAACAAATGGCATAAAATGCATAAATAAAACAATAAATATAAAAGATTAAATATTATATTATTTCTGAAATTTTGTTTGTTTTGTTCAAAACTACAGATTTGTTTTAGAATAAGTATTTGAATTAAAAATGACAACAATAATAGTTAACAGTAATCATTCAATTTTTAGTAATGACATAACTATAAAAACACGGTTATTTATTCTCACATAAACCATCTGATCAGTGTTTGAATCCATCTGATTATACATTAATCTCTCCTTTCTTATCTACAGATTTATCACACTTCAGCTAGGAAATCATCTTACCCTATATCACTTCATAATACCAATAATACATATTGATTTGGTATGCTTTATGGATATCATGAAAATATAGCTAATTTTGCTTTCTAAATATGTAACACTTTGTCAATAGATATTAGAAAGTCTTTGTCCATTTATCCAAGTTATAAACAATATTTGCTTTGAATTTCTATTTCAAAATAACATCTTTATATTTCTGACTTTCTCTAACTTCAGAGAGGTCATCTTTGTTCAGTAATTTCCTTTTTTGTTTCTTATGATGATCACCTCAGTTGTTTGTTTGTGTTCTTTTTAATATAATGCTTAAAAAAAAATTAAAAAAAATAATAATATGATGTACATCAAGGCAAAGCTAACACACCATAGAGTGTAGGTTCGGTGTATAATTATATAAACATTATGATGTCCATCTTGGCAGTGGTGTATACCATGATGTACATCATGGCAGTGCTATATATACCATGTTGACTGTCATGGCTGGGTGTATATGCCATGAGTACATGATGGCAATGGTCTATATACCGTAGAGTGCATTATGGCAGTGGTGTGTATACCATGGATTATATCAGGTTGTGCTATATAAATCACGGCTGCTATTGTTTATGTAGCTATGGTGTACATAGATATATATATATAAATGGTGTACATCATGGCAGCAGTGTATATACCTATGTACCATGGTGTACATCATGACAGTGGTGTATATACCTATATACGATGGTATACAGTGGTGTATAGCTATGGTGTATGCATTATATTACACATCATAGTAATGGTGTATATATGATGCTTCACATCATGCTAATGTTGCATGCACCATGTTATACACCAACTTTGTGCATCATAATCCACATATGCTTTCAGAAACACTGTTTCATTTGAAATGAGTCAGACAATATTTTTGTGAAGTTAGACAAAAAATAATGAAAAATAAATTCAGGAAGTCTTAATAAAATAGTTATATTACCAAAGTGGTATTCTGTGAAAATATTCATCCATTGAGGAATCACAAGACACAATAGTTATGGAATGTTGCACTTTCAGAAGAAAAGAATGTAGTTTTAATAGGTGGAGTAATCTATTAGGATGAAAGAAATCCTTTATATGTTCTTTCCCATAGAATGATACATTTTTTTTTTTTTTTAATCAGAGAAGGGGAACCAAATGTTTTTCATAAATTCTCATATCAAGAACATTTTCTAATAAAATTTTGTTTGAATGAAAACTAGATTTCTCTTGTCTTAACTGCTAGAAAGTACCACCAGCTTTTTATTTTTTCCCTATTTACTAACTTGCTGCTGTTACAATTTTACCATTCACACTTGAACTAAATTTTTCCCTTGATAGTTTTGGTACTGTTGAATGGAAAACATCTATTTCTCTTTCACTTCTCTCTCTACACATAAATTCAGGGATGTGTGTGTGTGTGTGTCTTTCATTAACTACTGGTAATTTGTTTAAATGTACACGGTTTCATGTTATAGTAGAGGACGTTCTGGACAGAGTTAATGTTTGAATTTTGCTGCACATAATAATAATACTATTGTTGATATAAAATGGAAAAATAAATCAAAGAAATCTGTACAAGATTCATCGTATGATGAAAATTATCAACAACCATGAAAAGAACTCTGTAGGAAAGGTTATATTATCACTTTCAATCTGTACATATTATGGTCTTTTTATTCCCAGTCAATGAATATGGTGATGGTATGTGTTCATGTTTAGTTTTGGACTTGCTTGGTAAAATTAATTTAAAAAAAAAATTCTCTTAAGATAAAAAAAAAAAAAGATTTTCATATTTTGAGATAGTCACTAACATTGGTTCCTGGCTGAGAGTCAGGTGAAAACTATGCATTGATGAGCTGGAGGGAGTGGAAGATATCACAGCTTTAATTGGGAAGCATGTTGGTTTCAGTAATTTTGACCATCAAGAGAGTAATCTGCAAAAGAAAACTGATTTTACTGAGCATAAAGAGTAAAAACAAAATAGGTGAGATTTTCAGTTTACTGAAATTAATATTTTACAGACATCTTATTAGATGTATGTTATGGGGAGGGGAGACATCATTAGTACTATCATCATTGCAAGATTCTTGTTAACTCTCATTATTGCTATAAAATTCCTCTCCTTAGAATCCCTTGAAAAAACATTAAAAATGTTTTTACATTGAAGGTTATTTTGGTTCTGTTGTTCCATACATTATCTACTTGTAAAATAGTAAATATATTAAAAACTGCAACCGTAGTTATACAAATCGGCTAAAATACCCCTGAAGGATGGGAAAAAGACAGACCGCATATGGGAATCGAACCACGTTTCTGTTGTAATATGCACAACTGTGATAACCAATACACCAACTCACTCTGTTGATTTCAACTGTCCAAATTAAAGCTTTTATCTTACAAGCAAGAATGTATCTATGTAAACAATGGAATGTTGCTAAAGCATTGAGAAATATTAAATTTCCCATCCTTCAGGGGTATTTTACCTGATTTGTATAAGTATGGTTGTAGTTTATCAGCATTGTTAGTAACTTTCAATTATTCTTTAATATTTCTCAATGCTTTAGCAACATTCCATTGTTTACATAGATACGTTCTCGCTTGTAAGATAAAAGCTTTAATTTGGACAGTTGAAATCAACAGAGCGAGTTTGTGTATTGGTTATCACAGTTGTGCATATTACAACAGAAACATGGTTCGATTCCCATACGCAGTCTGTCCTTTTCCCGTCCTTCAGGGGTATTTTACCTGATTTGTATAACTATGGTTGTAGTTTATCAGCATTGTTTGTAACTTTCAATTATTCTTTAATATTTCTCAATGCTTTAGCAACATTCCATTGTTTACATAGATATATATATATATTAAAAAAATAAATTTAGAAAAGCACCCACATCAGAGTTCTTTCTCGACAAAGCTCACTTATATCATAGAAATTGTTTTCATTTGTACCTAATACCAATGAGTAATAGTTAAAGGAAAGAGTGCATAGTTAATTATAGCCTCAAAATACAGAACATATTGACAGATATATTTAAATTCATTTCAGAGGTTCCAAAGAACCTTATTTTGTAAATCTAAAATAATTTGATTTTACTACATTGTGTAAACAGACCATCTCTGACATCCTCATTGAATTGGATAGCAGATCAGTAGCTGTACACTGTCAGTGCTACTGCTTCTCCTGCTTCTTCCATCATCACTAAAAAATGCAATTCCATTAAATTCCTTTTTAAATATAGCTGTGTCTTGTCCTACACACAGTCCCTAGGCCTAAGATGCTCAGTCTTATTAATGACAGAATTCGTTTGAAATAAGAGATCACATTAAAGCTTTTGTAGATAAAGACATCTTAACACATGAATATTACATACCATGTTTACAGCTTTGAGAAACTCTATTTAGGGATCCATAAATCACAGCAGACACCATCTCTATAATTATGTTTACATATATTTTATCTGCTTGAATAGATTGATCGAGGTTTATAAGAAAAAGTATTTGAAAACCCAAGTTACCATTGAAGTCACTTGTCTCTCATGGCATTCATACGACATTGCACTGCTTTCAAGATCTGAGATTCCACCCCAGATCTCTGAGTATTGATTTCAGCACTGCCAACTTGGCTGTCTTCATACCTGAAAATAAATAAAAGAAATTCAGAAAAATTTGGTAATGATAAAAATGTTAGATATGAACAGATTTTAGATATTAAGGCTAAATAATTTAATTTAGTGTCAAATTGGATCCCATTATCATCTAGAGGTCCAATAACAATGAAATATGTCTGTAGCTGTCCCCTTGCCTGCAAACAAAGATCAGATTTCCCCTTAAGTATGTAAATTAATTATGTAAAATCAATTCTAAATTTTTTCAAATTATCTTCCATTTTCTTTGAGGATCGCTAACAATTACTGCTAGGTTTTTGTTTTCTTTCTCCAACTAAGAGGGAAATTTCAATTAAATGAGAATTTTTTGCATACGTTTTTCAGTACATCACCCCTTTAACTTATAGATATTTACAACCCTGTTTCCTTCTTACAGCTTCCATTTTACACTGTGTTTTAAAGAGCATAAGATCTATAAAAAACTAATGTTAAGTACAATTTCTAATAATATGTAAACTGAGAAATTACTGATTATGTCAAGGTAATTTTTCAGGTAAAAATATAAATCAGCAGACATGTTATTGTACTAAATTTAAAATAGAATTTAAAAAAAAAGGACATTATTATTTAGATAATTCTATATTAAAAATATTAAAAATATTATGACATTCATACTTACACAAAGAAAAATCTAGTACACACATATTCACTTTTTGTACACACCCAAACATTGCCGTGTTTTTCCAACTCAGGAGCTTTGACAACTGCAATGAAATTTAAAGAGCTGAATTAACATGAAGGTAAAAAGGTCAGAGATAGGTCTTAATAAGAAATCTACACTTTAGAACTAGTAAGCCACTGATTTAAAAAATTCAATGGCAATTGCTAAAGAATTTAGTGCAATTCAGATTTAAAATCTTGTACAGATAATGACTTTTTTCACGTTTTTCAAAAACACATTATTTATTAAATATTTATATTGAAATTCATCCTTTAAAACTAATATGGTAGCAACCTGAAGGATTCTACCATTAATCAAAGTAAAACTCAATCCTGAAACTGCCTAATTATTGTTGAATCATGTTTATTTCTATCACAAGTGAACTAATTAAAACTACTGTATTAACATCTCATGATTTCTGAATAAAAGAAATCATTATTAATGGGTATTTCAATGCAATAATTTACACATGAAGTATTCAAAAATATAAAAGTGATCCCAGTTGTCAGTTGGGTCTTCAGGTTATGCAACTATATATAACCACCACAGCCATCTCTTGCATTTGAGGATGACCTGGTATATATAAGCATATACCATGCTTTCGCTAAGGGTTTTAGGTGCCCATGAAGTCACGAGCAGACACAGACACCCTCTCAGCCCTTTCACCCTTGATCCAGTAGAATATCTGGGATGTGACAGCTGGAGGGAGAGAGGGCTGCACCAGCAGAGCTGCTGCTGGTACTCATTATCAGCTGAGTGGACTGGAGCAATGTGAAATGAAGTACCTTGCTCAAGGACACAATGTGCCTCCCAGACTGGGAAATTGAATCCATGATTTTACTTGGCCACATGCCTTCATGCAACTATATTTATAGAAACTATATCTATAGGAATAACCACAGATATCTACTTCTGTTTCTGCTGTATCTGATAATGCTGATAGTGGAGATTATTTTGAATAAATTATTAAATCTAGATATCATAAAATTTTATTACAACATTTCACTTCTAAGCTGTCATCAAAGAGGTTGCCATAAATTACTGAGACCTAGGTCTCCTGACTCTAATACAGGTTTGCCATTTAGATCAGTCTTGTTGATATTTTCCTAAGTTATTTTTTTTTTTAGCTGAAAATTTTGATTTTGTTGATGATTATCAAGTAATTAAAACATGCTTCATGTCCCTCAAATACAGAATTGTTGGATGTGTGATTGTAGTCTCTAATCCAATGTAATGTAATCTTCCCGAAAAGACAAATAACAAATTTATTATTGAAGTATAGATTGATGTTAAAAAAGTTAAAGCCTGTCTTGAGTGTACAGGCCCATTAGGCAGTAGCTTATTCTGGTTTCTGTGGCATTTACGTGACTGAGAGAACAAGACTCGCCCCTGAACAGAACACCAGTCCATCATAGCGTTAACCTCCAGATGCTGCTGGTACTCATTCTCAGCTGAGTCAACTGGAGCAACGTGAAATGAAGTGCCTTGCCAGGTCTGGAAATTGAACTCTTGACCTTGCAATCGTGAGCCCAGCAGCTTAACCACTAGGCCACGTGCCTGGATTGATGGATGGATGGATATCACAAGCTGAAGAATTGAAACCATCTAACTCGATGGCACTAACATTACAATTTTTTATAAGGATTAAACATGAGACCTATAACTAACTTAATTATCAGTTGATCAATCATTCTTATGTTGTTGTAAGATATATTATAGAAACCTAATTATCAGACCATTTGTCAGATAAGTCAAGAAGATACAAGGCAAGAATAAATTTTTTGGGAGAGAATATTTTCTTAAACAATGGCATTATTTAATTTATTTCAAGTCTTTGAATCAATTTTTCCTTGTTGGTATAGTTTTGTAGATCTGGATTGTCAGCCTATTTCTGGGAGAAGTCTTTTACAGCTAGATATCAATCATATTGCTTACAATTTGTCTTGTGAAGTAGGGTTGTATCTATTAAAGATGGAATTTCACAAATCAGACCGACATATAGAAGGGAAATAACTCTGAGGCAAGAAAACTCAAGAGAGAAAACTCTGGTATTGATTAGAATTTCTGCAGTTTCTATAAATTAAAATAATTCAGATATATAGTAAACCTAATTATTTCTATAATTTCCTAAATGAAATCTTCATATTAATTTTCAAACATTCACAAAAGAGAAATCATTAATATCGTAATTCTAAAAGATGGTAGAGCTCTACATTCTGAATTCTGCCAAAATGAATTTGCCTTTCACTTCAAGATTGATAAAATAAGTCCCAGCAATATAGTGGGAGTCTATACAATCGATTTCTTCTTTTCCCTTATAAATGTGTGGTATTCTACCAATGTACGAAATCATTATTATTTGAATATACTATTCCAGTTTATTATATCTTATATTTCTAGACAAAACAATTTGAAGTAGTGTTGCTAATCATTCATTTAAAATGTAAGACAAAGCAGATAAATGATAACTTGTAGATAATACCTCAAACTACATCTACAGGAAGAAAGAACGTTCAGGTACTCACTTACCTTCACATAGGGCTATACAGTTTATGTTATCACTCTGTAAGAATCTATTTTTATGCTGTAAGAGAAAATATAAAATGTAACTTAAATAAATAGAAAAAAATTATTTCACATGACTAGAAAGCTGTGCTCATCATCATCATCATCATCATCATCATCATCATCATCATCATACGTCCGTTTTCCATGCTGGCATGGTTTGGACGGGTGATTTCGGCCCGCGTTGATTCCTCATTGGAGTCACC
>JAOPJM010001463.1:26640037-26651993 GCA_027124095.1 Muusoctopus leioderma | reverse complement strand
TATATATATATGAGGGTGTCTAGTAATAATCATTTAGAGGGTCAAGTGTTGTGAACAAAACATCTGGCAAGGAAAGAAGATATGGCAACTCACTGGAATGCAAATGTGCTGCCGTGCCTGTCTCTTGCTGTGCGAAATATTTCTTCTTTAGCTGGTGCTGCACTGAGCAGTAAAAACTGGTGGTTGGTGTGCATAAATGCCAGTTGCTGAAACACAATAATGGACTCGTTTACTTAATTTCACATGGATGACAATCACTGTAAAATAAATTAGTGACATATCACAGCTATATTCTTGTTAAGAGTATACATAATATTTTGTATATTTCACATTAATCTATATCACCACAGCAACATGGCCATGCAGCTAAGTAGTTTGCAATCATGTGGTTACAGGTTTGACCCCACTGTATTGTGATTGAAATTTGGTAGAGGGAAACTATGGAAGCTCATTGGATGGACTGCACCTGTTCTTGGGTCGTACATTTAATTTGTTGTTCGGTTTAATGCTGCCACCTGACCTTTGGGTGCCTTTAGTAGAGTTCACTCTGTTGCAAGCATTCAGACCACATGTGGTCGCTTGACCTGCTTGAAATAGCAGCCAAATATCCTTCAAACCACACCTACAATCTTTTAAACAACTATGCAAAATTTAAAAAAAACAAAAACTGTCTGGTGATCTTTGATCATAGGTCTGCTTGATCAGAGCTGATCTAGGGCTAAACAACAAGAACCAAAGTTATAACCCTATTAGTGATGTCAGCCATTCAGTCATAATTAGACATAGGCACAAAGCCACTCATTTTGGGAGGGCAATCCTGTTGATTATATTGACTCCAACACTAGACTGGTAATTATTTTATCGACCCAGGAAGGATTGAAAGGCAAAGTTGACCCCAGCAGAGTTTGAACTCTGAACGTAATGGTATGTGACTAAATATTCCAAAGTATTTTGTCTGATGTTCTACCAATTCCACCAATCCACTCAATATTGTTAAGGTTCCTTGTCATTAATAATGACTCTTCCATGATGTAATTGTTTCAGTCTCAACACGGTCTCAGACCAAGTCACTTGCCAAGTAAGTACAACTCCCAAATATATTCTTTAAAAGATGTTAATGATGTTCTTGCTTGTGTAACATAAACAAGTGAGTGGAATTGTACAGATTAACGAAGAAATGTAGTCAGAAATTGACATAGTGTAGTGGAATATTTGGTAAGTGGATGCACAGCTCAAGAAATTATGACACAAAGTACATTTTAAAAAAAACCAATACTATGTGATAAATCTTGTAAACTTAGTTCAAATCTCATATGTAACATTATCACACATGGACATCATTAAAAATTAGATGCAGTGGAATTGTGTCAGTGACCAGGTCTCAAAAGTGCAACGAACCTTTTTGACATTTCATAGTAGACAGTACTATTTTAAAAAATAAATGAAAAGTGAATGTAACAGTTTTAGTGTGTTCTTAAGTGGTTAAAATGACTCTTCCACGATGTAATTCTTTCAGTTTCAACATATGGTCTTAGATCAAGTCACTTGTCAAAGAATTACAACTTCAAAATCATTGAAGATATTTGTATAAAAGATCCTTTCCTCTAAGTATGAATCATGAACTAAAAAGGAGGGTACTGGGTGAAATATGTTAACTCTGTTAGCAAGTTAAATAAAATATTAATTTCTTACACAAAATATTAATTTCTTTCATGGAAAATCAAATATTAGAATTTGCTGAGCATTATAAAGATCTCCATAAGATTCAAAGAAAAAACTTGCAAATGTTTTCCTACAAATAAACATTTCAATAACAGAATAAAACTGAATAATAGTTTACTTACATCTGTTGGAGGCAGTTTAACTATGTGGGATCTGTTACTAGTGATAATCCTAAAAACAACATTGGAAAGGAATACTTAGCAAACATGTAAAATACGATATAAAAGAGCAAAATAAAATTCTGGAATTTACTATCCCAAATTTTAATAAGACCAGTGTAGGCATAGAATTTTGAGAACCTTTGACTATTCAACTTTTAGTATAGCTCACTTCTTCCAAAAACATCTTATAGAGTAGATTTTTAATAAAAACATTTAATATAAGCAATCCCCAAAAACGTTTGATTGAGAAGCAAATCAAGTTAGAATGCTGGTCAAATATTACTTTCTTATATTCATACATTATTTTTTTTTATATAATAATAATTTACATAAAACTTATGCAGTGGGATTTCCCTTAATTGGTTATCAACTTTTGATCTGAGCCAAAGAGTGAATGGAAACAAGGATCAAGAGGATTTGCAAAATTACATGCAGTTCACTATTTAGTTCCAGTTGGTTGGTAGTTGTATTGAATAAACAACCTCTTGTAAACTGGTTTTCATTGAATTCTTTGTTATAAGTGTATTATGTCAGGGAGTCAGGAGAGTAGTACCTACCCTCTGGTTTGGGTCAGCTCTCTAACTGATGGGGTGCTCCCCTGGATATTACTGCCTGGTTTGAACTTCAAACTAACATGATGCTCTCACTCCAGTTTGGGGCCCTAACTACCTGACATCATTCCCAGTGATGTCCTCCAGAGGGCGCTTAGAATGTTGGTGTGCAGCACATTGAAAGGTTACTGGGAGTCACTATTTGATATCCTGTCCCATTTACGTATAACAAAGCAGAATTAGATTAGAGTGAGATTTAGTACTATTGTGGCGCAAAGACTTACCACTGCAACAAAGGATATGCTAAACGATTCCTTTCATCCATAATTTTCTGTAAATCTTTACCAGAGTTCCATAACATCTCTGACATTGTTGGAAACACTTTTAAAATAGATTTCACTTTTTTGTAGTCTTTATGCTGCAACACAGATTGGATTATTGAACAAAAGAGAGAAAGCAGAGGAGGAGGAGGAGAAGAAGAAGAACAGCAACAACAACAACAAAAAAGAATTAAAAATATTAACTGTTTCAGGAATTATTTGAAATCCAAATGTTTAAGGTAATAATTGAAAGTAGATGTGTAGTTTAGCTATCTAAGACAGTGGTTCTCAAATTTATTTCTCATTGAACCCTTATATAATTTCCCCCAAATCTCAGAACTCTTATATAATTTTCCAAAAATCGCAGAACCCATACCTATATTTTACAGTCATCCACGGCCACCCTTTTAGACAATTTTATTAAATTTTATTAAGAGACACCTTATCTCACAGAACCTCAGAATTTTTTTGTGGAACCCACTTTCAGAAATGTTCATCTAAGGTTATTTCTGTAGAAATAGCTAACATAAAAACTGTATTTAACGGTAATTAAAAAAAAGAAGCATAAAGTTCAAGAAAAAGATCTGAATATTCAGAAAATTAGAAAAAGAAAAATTCAAAGATTTGATAAATTATTGATATAAACTGACATTACCTTAGGGTGAAGGCCAAACTCTGTGGGTTTTTCTGGATCTATGATTGTAGGGTAAGGGTTAAAGATGATATCACGACGAGTAGATTTGCAGGCAGCTTTTGTCATAGATATTAACAAGTCAACAACCTGTAAGAAGTAGTTAGAATAATGTTGCTGTGAATGATGACTGCAGCAACAATAACATTATAACATCATGGTGTCTACTTTAGAGTAATTTTATTCTTATGTCTTTAATCATCATAATCATCAATTTACATCTGATTTTCCTTGCTGGCATGGGCTGGTCAGGTCTCACAACATCTCTCCACCCACCACGATCCTTCATCCTGCGACCCACTATGTTTCATTGTTTTGCTACCCACTGTGGTCCTTCATCTCACCACCTACCACAGTCTTTTGTTGCGCCACCCACCATAGTCCTTTGGCATCTGGTGTGCACAACATAGAAAACCTGACCAACTCTTTTGTTGTGGATGTTGTTATTTTTGGCAGGTTTTTTTATGGCTGGATGCCCTTCCTATCACCAACTACTTTACAACATGGACTGGGTGCATTTTATCATGCCACCAGCACTAGAGGAGTTGTCTCTTACAGGACTAAAGGGTCCCCTCTATCCTACACTGTCTCTGTTCATTCCTTCCTGTTTTGTTTTTTGTGGCATGGTTCAGAGGATGTTAAGGGAATAAGAAGCATGTCTATATATAGGAGGAGGGAGGGAGTTTAGGCTAATGGTAGTTCATCTAGGTTGTCAAGATCAGTGGAGGTTGCACCAGCCAACAAATGTTGTAGTTGTTGTTGTGCTGTGTGCAAGTAATATAATTAATGGCTCATATCTAAAATTAAATTATCCCTGCTTAGAAACAGAATTATTTAAGATAGAGTTGGAACAATACATAGATAATAATAATGATAAATAAACATCTGTAACATATTAGCTCTACACGGTGTGCCAGGTAGTTGAGAACACAACTTTAGTGGGCCATAAATGGAAGACAACCTAACATAATGTTACACATCATGCACCAAATTTTAACTTTCTCATTTCTCTTTCAGACATACTGACAGCATCAACATGGCAGATTCCAATCTGACAAAGGAAATGAAAAGGCATGTGCTTGTGACTCTTGCTGCCAACCACAGCAACTCAAAGATTACCAACTTCTTGAATGTGGCCAGAATTTTCATGTTCAAGGTCAGGAAAGAGCTGGTGGCCTCTGGCGAGGATATGTCATCTGTGGCCAAGAGAAAGAAACATTCTCAGCGGTCAGACATTGTCAGGATGTTTGAGTTCATCCAGCAGGTACACAACATCAGCAATGATAACCCCAGTAAGTCAATGAGGGCCATCACTGAACAGTTCGAGGTGGTAGAGTCCACTATCAGATGTGTGTTGCATGAGAATATCAGGCACAATTCCTCCATGATGAGGAGAGAGCGCTTGCTGGACAAACTCAAGCACTCTGAGAAACCTGTCATGCTCTAGTTTTTCCCCAAATGAGAAGATAAATAGGAAGAATGACAGGTGGCTCTATGAGGAACCCACAGAAGTACCCATGGTGATGCACACCAAGTTCTTGTTGTCTGTGATGGTCCTGGGGGTTGTGAGCAATGAGGGCCATATCATGCTGTCACACATTTTCCTTCAGGGCCTCAGAGTCAATGCCACTACCTACATCGAGGAGGTGGCCTAAGGAAGGCTGTATGTGTTCTTGCAGGACTCCATTCTCTCCCACATGGCCCTTGTAACCCAGGAGTGACTGGCCGAGAGTTTTTATGATCATGTGACCCCCCAACGTGTGGCCTCCTACCTCTCCTGATTTGAACCCCTGGACTATTACGTTTGGGGCATTGTCGAGAGGGAGAACAACTGGCAGCTCCACAATACCGAGGACTTGTTGAAGGCTACAATCGTGGATGTGATAGGCAACATGAATGAGAACCACCCACTGTGATGTTCACAAATATAACAAGCTCAATTTGCAGTAAGGTGATAGGTTGGATGAACATATTGTTATATGTAATGTAGTAGAGCATTACTGTAGCAGGAGTGAGAGTATAAATAAAACTGGTGTAGTTAATATTGAGAGGGAAGACTTAGAAGTTAGTGATTACTATGTACACACAGGAAGGAAGAGAGTGCTACATAGAGTTAGTCTTTGGAATAAAAGACTGTATGTAATATAGTAATGTAGCAAATTTGCAGAAATTGTACAGCATCACACTTGATACCCCACAGAATTTAGCTTTATACCTATGCATTTAGAGTTCAAAATAATACCACCGCCAGTAATATACTGGGTTGTTTCATCAACTATGCAATCTCCTCAACAAAATTAACTTTGTCTCGTACAAAGAAATTAGTATTTGAGCTAGAGAGAAAACATTTTTTTTTAATGTGAAGATGGAACATTTAGGTTCAAGTAAGGATTAGACATATTCAGCAAGTCTAGAAAAGTAGAGATATTGTATTTCCCACCACTCCAGTCTTACCTCAGCACCAGTATCCATGGCAGTGGTGGCAGTACTCATTACACCAAGGTCTTGGAAAGCAAAAGAACACAACTCTCGAGCACAGACAGCAGGCTAGAAATGATTAAATGAAAAGTTTGTAAGAAAAATGGTAAGAGTTTTTCAAGAGGGTGAAAAGCTAGTATTTTACCTTTTGGTTTTTTAAAAAAGTTATTTTTACTGTTTCATATTGAGTTTTCCTTTCTAACCTATGTGGATAATTTTCTTGTAAATTCAGATATTTACATATTGTTGGGGCAATTTTATTTACAATAGGATGTCTTTCCTTCCTACTATTAATCACTCAAAATGAGAAATGGAGCCTGTGAAAATTTTAATCTCAATTGCACAAAGTTCTCTGAATACATACAAAAACTATTTTTTTCTCTTTTTTATCTTTCATTTTAATAGTAGAAGCAAGCTGCTGGTAGGTAAACACACTTGGATTCAATTTCTGGCTGATTCCAGGACTGACAGAATCATTGGAGCCTTGGACAAAATGCCTTGTGGTATTTAGTTACAGCCCATTACATTCTGAGTTCAACTCTCTGTGAGGTCAACTTTGCATCTCATCCCTCTGGTATTTCGATCTAATATATATATATATATATATATATAAACGTTGCTTGTTTGACTATGATTTCATTTGGAACGAAGTGCAAAAAATAACTTCCAAAGTTTAAATCAACAAACTCTATATTAGCAATATAATTATTCACTTACCTGTAGCATTGACCCATTTTGAAACAAATGGGCTTGGTCACAAACAACACAATATTCATTTAATGTTGGTATACGTTGGCGAGTGTACAAATAAACCTTATAAGAAGATGAAAATGGATTATTTAGACACTGCACTAATATGTTTCTTATTATAACTGATTATATTTTGAGTATAGAAAATACTGCAATATTTTAATTATAAAAAACTTTATCTCCTTTTTTTCTGTTGTATGACGATGAATGTATGACGATTCTTATAAGATCCACAAAACCCACATTTGTTAATCAGGATAAATGCAATTAAAAATTTACCTTAGGGTCATATTTATTTTTCTGTGTGTTTATCATACATTGGTCGGACGATGGTTTAAAATTAGAGCTCCACACAGAGACAAGTCAGTGTACAAGCTAACTCAGAACATGAAGGGACATAACCAAATATCACAAAGTATTTTGTCCGATGCTTTACCTATTCTTACACTCCATTGCCTATAGTAATGAAGATTTGAGTTTCAATTATCATTTCTTGTAAATGTGAAAATATGTCAATGAGGATGTCAAATTATTTTAGTGAAGAAGTATTTCAATCCTATTTCTTGATCAATAAAGTGAAATTAGAGTTAAAAGAAGACAATGATTAAGTTTCCTTCTTCACGTGTGTAAATGCTATAATTAAGATAAAGGATATTCTATACCCAAAATTTGTTTAGGAGTAGATATCAAATCAGTAGGTAAGTTAAGAATCAGACCAAAACAATGTTTTGTTATTCCCCAACAGGCTACAGTTTCTCAAACTGAAACAAAATGAGTATGAATGTGTATGTGAACATTTAGTACGGCAAGATGGTGGAGTAGCAAAAACGTCAGTGCTGACTTTAATGTTATGTAGTATCCAGTTAACCTCTGACTTCGTTCAACTGGTTGTGGATAAAGGGACAAGATATTGGTGATGCTGCAGGTGAAAGCATGGTATAAAGTGAGGACAGTAGATAGATATGCAGTAGATTAAAAGAATGTTTGAAGGGATAACAACAATGATGAATTATATATAATTTTTGCTTTTATTTCCTACATGCCAACAGAAAATATACCTCTTCAGACCTTGTTGGTAGAATAATGCAGTGACAATTACTCAGCATGTGGTTTGTGAATAGGACAGAATTCAGACAAGACTATAGCATATCTTAACTTACAATATCAATCAAGGCAGAGTTTACATAAATGTGTTTGTAAGAATGTACATACATAAGTCAATTAGATAATTTGGAATGAAGAAACAGTGTTATGGAAAATGTATATACATATATATATTTTTGTGTTTTACAAAGTCAATAGAATAATGTTTTGTAGAAATGTTCACATATTTTCTTGTTTGTAAAGTCAAAATGCTTATGAGCAGATAATAAGTAGCAGCAAAATAGAGAACATATGCATTTTTAAACTTGTAGAAAATAATAGTAGGGAAATGATTTTTCATTCAGTTTAAAGTGCTTTGTGATTTAAGATAATCGACTCTATACTACTGAGGCTGAGCTGTTTTATTTCACACTCTCTAGCCCTTTTTATTTCACACTCTCTAGCCCTAGTTAAGGGCTAGAGAGTGTGAAATAAAAACCGCTTACCCATGGCTGCTGGTGATGGCTAAGAGAGAGTTAGAGACAGAAAGCAGTTTTACTTCAGTTTAAATAGCCAAACAATGGCTCACAGAATACTAGCCTCTGATTGGATAACATTTCTGATTATTTAAAATAACACATGTGACAATGGTGAAACTGAAATGTCATCTGCATAAGGTCACTACAGATATTTAAGGAAAAAGAAGGGGTGAGTGATACAGCATCCCATTTAACAAGAGGAAAGAAATATACCTCTTTCTGAATCGGAAGCTAAATACATCATTGACTATGAATAGCTATGTGTCCTACTCTTTTTGTATATGTCTAAATTTTGTGCCTGACTGGAGTCAACAAAGGACAATGTTGTGCTGATGACGTCTATTGAGACAGAAACACGTGTCCACAACTGACTATCCCATGTCTCCAGAAAAAAAAACAGGTTGTCATTTCCTTAATGGTATGTTAAGATCAAGAAATCCTTGATTTCTCAAGATTATCTCCCCTTCTTGTCCGGAGTTGGCAGCAATCACTACTTGGTGTTTGTTTATCTCCTCCTTAAGCAGAGATAATTTCAATAAATCACAAATTTTTTTCTTGTATGGTATTTAGTATAACTCTTTATCGTCTTTGTATTCCAAATTCATGCGACTGGCCACATTGAGTTATTTCTCTTGACATATTTTCGTTTATATATATAGATAGATAGATAGATAGTAGGGAGGAGAGAGAAACTGAGATACAGAAGCAACGAGAGAGAGATAGAGAGTGAAAAAGAAACAGTGAGATATTTACCTGAGATAAAAATCCATACTCTAGGCAAGGGATCCGTTTGGATCTTTCCGCATCAGCTGTTGATGACGGAACCAAACTGAGATCTCTTGTAAAAGAGTGGCTAAGATTCGGAACAGTTGCTGAAGAGGCAAGCCGCAAGATCCGACTGAGGCTGAGCTTGCCAACTTTGATTGGTGAGAATGTTGATAGGCTGGAAGAAATGGCTGCAGCACCGCCAGAAGGAGCACCTTCATTGTTGTTATTGCTGTTGTTATTGCTGCTGCTACTGCTGCTGCTACTGCTACTACTGCTGTTGTGATTGTGGTGGCTGTTGTTATTGCTTTCATGACTTGGACAGTTTGTATTTCTTTCAGTTAATGAGGGGATGTGATTGTCTTCTTTGTTCTTGCTACATTTACTTGAAGGATGACACAAACTGCAACAATCATACACACAGAGACAAGAAATGGTGAGAAGTTCTTCAATCAGTTTATCATCATCATCATCGTTTTACATGTGTTTCCATGCTAGCATGGGTTGGATGGAGATTTTTTGAGGTGGCATATTACGGTCAGATGCCCTTCCTATCACCAACCATACTGATTAGGTATGGGAATCCTACCACAGAACCACCAAATGCCCGGGCATTTTGTTATTTGAAGATGTAAACAAAGTCACTGGCCGATCGATAAATGGTGTCCAGCGATGACAAGCCCATGCTCGCATACATGCGCACATGCACACATGCGTGCATGCACACACATGCGCACGCACACACGCGTGCACACACACGCACACACACACACACACACATATATATACATATATATATGACAGGCTTCTTACAGTTTCTGTTTATCAATTCCACTCACAAGCCATTAGTTGGCCTGAGACTATAGTACAAGACAAGGTGCTACGCAGTGGGACTGAACTCGAAACTACATGGTTGCGAAGCGAACTTCTTAACCACACAGCCATGCATGCACCTATACCCATGCTTGCACCTATAACCATGCCTGCACCTTAAGTAACAGTCCAACACATCAATAGGGTTCTGCACTGTCACTCAGCTAAGAGAGCAATAGTTAAGTTAGTGTGAACATATTTAATGCAGGGAGTATTAAAAAAAGCTAAATAAAAAGAAATGTTTTTAGTGAAAATACCAATATTAGTCACTGGCTAATATTATTTATTTTCTAGTTAGCTTAGCTTTTTAATGCTCCATGCATTAAATATGCTAACTAGCAAGTATGGGAGAAAACTGCAGACATGTTTCGGTCTTATTCTGACCTCTTCAGCAAATAATAGGCTCTTCTCCAAATTAGTCAGGTAGTGAAGAAAGAATCACTAAGTGCAAATGTACAAGATTGTACATTTGTTGTCGTAATAAATTACAATTGTTCAGAAATTAAATAATTCAGAGATGCCATCCACATGAAAAATGATAGGTAAATTAGTGTTAACATATTTAATACGTGGAACATTATAAAGCTAACTGGAAATAAATATACAATGAGGAAAAAACAACCATCTTAGTCACCGATTAATTTCATTTTCATTTTTTTTCCCCACCAAGTATGGGAGACAACTTCAGGCATGTTTTGGTTTTATTCTGACCTCATCAGCAAAGCATATACTTCACCGTACTTGCCGAAGGAGATGATGAATGAAATGCCAAGTAAATGTGCAATATTGTACATTTGTTGGTGTAAGAAAATAGAATTGTTTAGAAATTAATAATGCTTGTATTGCATAATCAGTAATGCTGTATCTATGGGCAAGACACTTAGCTCTCAATGGCTCAGTCAATCTAGAAGTTTAATAGGCACCATGAACATGTAAAGCTAGCTACTGTAAATAATGGAAGCACTATATAATTGACAAGTGTTTTATATATAATTCACAAGCTTTCTAGTGCTGAGTTCAAATCCTACAATGATGACTATAAAACATAAAAGTCTTCATGGAGTTTTTATTTTTTTATAGCTAATCCAGGGGAAGAAGGCAGTACCTTTGACCTTTTTTTTTTGAAGGCCTAGAAGACCGCTAGAGAAAGAAACAACAATTCATGTTGTTATCCTCAGACCTGGATACAATGATACAATGGATTAAGGCACTCATTATCACTACATAAATATTATTTTTATTAATGTTGCTACTTAATATCAAACAGTTTGTTTAATCATGATGATAATGATGGTGATGATGATGATGATAATGAAAAAGGAGGAGGATGAGGAAGAAGAAGAATAGGAGGGTAAATCTTTCCATGAGGCACCGGGTGCTCATAAAACTGGTGCTCGATTCCAGATTCAAGCACTTTTTTTGGTGCTATGCAAATGAGATAAGAATCTTTTCCTGGGAAATATGCAAGAAAATATGGGATGGCTATGGTTTAAATACCTTTGATCATATGTCTGCAGAATCAGGGACAACTTGGGCATTAACAACAACTGATACGTGTAAAATTAAGTATTCTACAACACAAAGATAAAGAGATACTTAGAGGAAGTGTGTACTCAAAACCCATGATTTTGTAGTGCAATGCTATATTCAAGGGCCAAGTTATATATTAGCTGCAATAGATATATAATAGGGGAGAGAAGAAGAGAGTGACTTATAACAACTGTGAGTTTATACAAGACAATCTGCTGAGGGCTGCAAGGTTCTAGCCAGACGGAAAGTGACATGGTGGTGGAATATTACTGAAGATAGAGTCATAAAAGCTAAGAGATAGGCCTGGAAAGACTGGAAGAAAGGGAACAGCAAAGAACAATATCAAATAGCTAGAAGGGAAGGCAGTTGGACTATCAAGGCTGAGATGCTTAAAATATCTGGCAAAGTAGGTTGCATCTGTAGCGGTTGGCTCCCTCTTGCAACTGGGGGCGAAGACGGAAGAGTTGTCTCTCGTGGGTGGAATCCATTCACG
>JAOPJM010001463.1:26615987-26626716 GCA_027124095.1 Muusoctopus leioderma | reverse complement strand
CGCTTGGATTTCATGACGTCAAAGTGTACTAACTTCATATCCGGTTCACCCAATCAATATTTTCACCATTGTTGTCATCTTTGTCATCATCTGAATATTTCACATAAAGTTAAATAAGTTATGAGTTCAAAGCATTTAATGGAATGGACGAGTCTTTATTGGCCAATAAAAATAAATCAATTAGAATAACAAAGATGTGGATTGAAATTATTCTTTTCCAGAAGATACTTCGAATCTTGCAAATTACGGAATTGACTAAGCCATTTGACAAGAAATCCATTAATTAACACAGAGGATATAACATTAATCAAACGTACAGAATCTAAAAGAGGAATATTTGAAAAGAAATTTTTGGGATTCCATTTGATAAATTGTCGCGATGAAATTGAATAACATTATATTTAATTACCGTCAATATGAGTGTTGTTTAAGATATTGTAAACGAATTATATAGTGTGGCAATTCTTCATTGATGTCTTCTCTTTTTTCTTCTTTTTCTTTTCTTCTTCTTCTTCTTCGTCTTCTCTCCTTTTTCTGTTCGTCCTCTTTGATATTTTATTATACTATTATCAAGGTTTAATGTTTTCGTTTTTTCCCCTGTTTTTCTTCTTCTTCGCATTATTGATCAGGTAATATTTATTTAGTTAACTAGCCAGAATGACAACGTTTTGAAGAAGAAGAAGAATCAGTATATTGCTGATCTAGACAAAAGAAGAAATGTTCCCCCCCCCCCAAAAAAAAATACAAACAAACAAACAAAAGAAAAAAATTGCTAAACTTAAATCTCTGAGGCCTATATAACCTTGCCTGTAACCAAGCTTCAAACCAATTGCAGTGGAACCATGTCAGTGACCAGGTCGCAAAAAGTGCGATGAAAATTTTGACACCTACAATAAATGAAGTAAAATTAAGTTTTGTGTGTTTTTGAATGGCTAATACGAGTCTTCCACGCTGTAATTACATTAAATAATGTTATCCTAGATACACTGTATCTGAAAAACAATTATAACTGGATGGCCACGGCTGGAATGCCTTTTGATCATAGGTCTGCTTGGTCAGAGCTGACTTGGGGCTAAACAACAACTACAACTAACATTACCACTACTGTCATCTCTACTTTTACCACTACTTCCTCAAATCACACCCCTACCGTTTAAAAAAAATAGCACACTTTGGATAATGTAGTCCTTGCTATACTATGCCTGAAAATAAGATGAGATGGTCACAGCTGTTGATCAAAGGATTGCTCAATCAGAGTTGACTTGCAGCTAAACAACAGCTACAACAACAACAACAGCAGCAACAACGAGCTTTTACATGGTCCCTCGACCTGCTAGACATAACAACCAAATCTACACCCAAAACACATCCTACTATTTTAAAAGGAATGACACATTAAATAATGTGATGGTCATAGATACTCTGTGTCTGGATAAAAAACAGGGTTTTCACAGTTGAAACATCTTGATCATAGGTCTGCATGATCCGGGCTAACCTGGGGCTAAACAACAACAGCATACTATCATTTTATTACATCATCACTTCTGCAATATCTATTGCAAAAATCACCTCTGCCATTAAACATATTCTGATACTGCATCCACCACCAACAACAACATGAACAATAACAAGTCCAACAATAACAATACAATCATTTACCACCAACATCATTACTACCACTACCACCACCGCTGCCACCGCCTCCGCCTCCACCACCGCCGCCACTACCACCACCACCACCACCACCACCATAACTGTTAACAGTTACAATACCAACACCAACATCAGTAAAAGTATCAAGTAATTCAAATGTCATCTTAGAAAATGATATGTGTATATATATATATATATATATATCATATGTGTAAATATTAATATATATATATATTCCTCTTTCAATGATAAACTGTAACATTTGAATATCTTTATGTATATCTATATCTATATCTATATATATATATATATATATATAAACCATCAAACAATGAACATTGTAAAATTAGATCAATAGAAATATATTAATAATTTTTTTAAAACAATTGTATAAAAAAAACTAAAAAAAACCCACAAAAATTACAAAACAACAAAATAAAAAAGCAGACATGTATGAAATGTAAAAGAGAAAAGGTAATAATGAGAGAAACCACAGCTGATGAATTCATTATAGCTGACATTTCTAACGAGAGACAACAAAGACAAACTATCCCAACTAGCCATGCCACTAATTAATTGTTGATCAAGAGATTAAACATGCAAAGTTTCATCTAAACATGGCAATTAGAATTGCTAAATGGATGTTTTACACTAATTTACATTGTTATTGCTTTGTTATTGCTGTTGTTGCTTTTTATTGTTTTGTTTTTCTTTCTGTGTGATGCCCAATGGTATAATGGTTGAGTGGCTAAAAGTACTGGACTCCCAGCTTATGGGTCTTGAGTTCAAATATACTACAGATTTTTCATCACTTAGTTTTACTTTCAATGCTTAATTTTATATACCTCATCTCATCTATCAGTGGGGGAAAAATAGGTAGGGAGACTTAATCTATCAACCGATTTAACCCTTTCGTTACCATATATCTAATGAAATACACTGCCTATGATTTTCAATTATTTTGAAAATAATTAAGAATTTGGAGGAACTTAGTAAAATAACTAACTTTCTCGTTATTTAGTTGGTGTTTGGAACATAACTTAACAAAAAGTTAATATATAAAATTATAATGGAAGGTTTAAATATAGATATAAACACTTCAAAACAATTGGTTTTTATCATAGAACCAGGGGCGGTTTAAGGCGGTTTGGTATCAAAAGGGTTAACATCACCACCTAGTCCTTAGGTGCATTTAGCAAAGTCCACTCTGCTGCAAGCATTTGGGCCAGGTCTCCAGGCTGAGGATAACTTCCTCCCTTCCTTCTACCAGTTTCAGAGCTCATGAAAAGGGTCATAGACACAACACTTCTTCATCTGACTAAGTGATAAAAAAAAAAAGCACCAGAGTTTCTGGGAATTTTACCTTTGATAGACTTGTTTCTAATTTATGGGAACATTTGTCTCTTAATACTTCAGAAACCAGAGGTAATTCAAGCTTTTCAGTCCTTGGAGAATCTAGGAAACATTTGTTTGTAACACACTAATGTAGAGGAACATCAATTCAACTATGAGTCAATGAGGGAGCCTCTACGTAGTCACTTGACCTGGTAGAAATATCAGCCAAATCTCCCTCAAGCCACATCCTACTATCTTAAAAAAAGACATATTGGATAATGTTGTCTGAGGGAAAACAACAACAACAATTAATTTATTCAGCCATATTTACTTGTTGCCAGCCTCTCAATTGTTAAGGGATTAGCAGCAGTCAAATTGTTTGATAGTAGTTCAACATTTTAACAACATAGCCATGAACCCCACTTCATTAATTGTCTATAGTAGCAACTACTATGTATTCACACTGCCTGGTTTAACACCACAACCAGGCCCTTGGAATTCACTCTGTTGCACACATTAAAAACAAACCCCTGGTCACCTCCTTGCCCACATTTTCCCTGAAGACAGTGATCTGAAAATGTTCAGGCTGGGTATCAGCCATATTGATCTCACTAGTCTGGCATGGCCAGCAAAAGTTATAACACTGCCCCTCCTTCTCAGAATAACTTGAAGTAAAACAACAACCAAGAGTTATAATGCCTGATACCAACATTTACGCAAAGGTTTATATTCATCACCAATACTAACATTCGCCTAAAAGTTATATTCATCATCATCATCAACGTTTTTAAGTCTGCTTTTCCATGCTGATATGGACTGGACAAGATTTTTTTGAGGCAGTTTTCTATGACCAGATACCCTTCCTGATGCCAACAATGAAGACACGCAGAGATAAACATGCATGCATGCATGCACATGCACACACACACACACACATATATATACAACGGACTTTTGCTCATTTTCTGTCTACCAATTTCACTCACAAGGCATTGGTCAGCCTGAGGCAATTGTGAAGACATTTGCCCAAGATGCCACGTAGTGGGATAGAGCCCATAACCATGTGGATGCGAAGCAAATTTTTTGATCACATAGCCATGCCTGCATCTCCCAATCTATAAAAACAATTGTTCCATTAATAAAGAAATACATCCTACCAATGCTAGCATGAAAAGATGGATATAAACTAAAAAAATAAATAAAAATAAAATAAAAAATATTAGAAATAAACTCAGTTGGTAGAGCATCAGACTCTTACGGATTGGGGCTTTAAGAAATCTGAAGGTTGTGGATTCATGTCTCCTGTAGGCACAGCTAAAGTATTTATATGAGGCACAATTGCTGTGAAGTTAAGCTGCTACACTGTTGATTACTTGGTCATAAGTTCAGATCTTACTATTGTCATTGTGTTATGCCCCTGAGCGAAGTACCTAACTTTACTTGCTCTAGTTTTCCTGACTGAGCAAAAACCAAAATAATGTGCCACTCCTATTGTAAGACTGCTTAGCAGTAGTAATGGTATCCAGCTTTAAATATAATTGCTCTAACAAACCATCTTATCTATGCAAGCATAGAAAAATGGCATGAACTGTCAACTACCAACCTTAAGTCCTTCATTTCCACTAACTCAAAGGTGATGGAAACAGGTATAAACAACCACCTCCTTCATTACCTCTCCCTTCTCACTGACCATTAATCTAATTTCTGTAGCGACAGATCAACTGAAGCTTTGCTTTACTACGTTGTGATCCAGTGGTCCCTTGTTCTTGAGACAGTCATGAAAAGCAATGTTGTTGCACTTGATATTATCAATGAAACACTTTGTATGCATTATCAATACACAACTAAAATCCTCAAAGCCAGTACAAATGCTAGGCCTCACAATCTCTGATGATCTTTTATAGTGACTTCACATTACCTAAACTGCATCTCAAAGATTGTTTCCTCTTGAAGGACAGAAAATATTTAAGTCCTGATCAGTTGCTGACCCTCATCTATGAAACACAAGTGTGCCCCACACAAAAGAGCTTGCTCACTAGCCAACAGAGGAGCCTCTATGTGGTTGCTTAACCTGTTAGAAATAACAGTAAAATTTTCCTTAAATCATATTCTTGGAGATAAATGATATCCGAAAGAAAAAAAAGAAAAAAAGACTGGGATGGTCATTGCTGGAATACTTTTGATCAAAGGTCTGCTCAATCAGGACCAATCTGGGTCTAAACAACAACAACAACACTCACTCAACCAACATACTACAACCACTATCGCATAAATGTACTGTTTCTTCTCTCTGTTACTTCTAGTGCTATTACAACAGACTTTTCTCCTCTGAACTAACAATTGATGCACCTGTTTATCATTGTTTCCTTGTCCTTCCTACTGTGTCTCATCCTACAAACCCTGCACTAAACACTTTGCCTAATCATTCTTTCCCAGACATTCAACCCCCTGGAATTTCCTGCCTGCCCACATTTTTCCTACAGGCATTAACATTACAGAAGTTTAAACTGAACATCAACTGCATCAGTCTCACTAATCTGGGGGAACTTACAGAGTCCATGGACATATCCTCCTTCTCCCCTTCTTCAACTAATTAATAATAAAAAAAAGTAAAAGAAAGGGGAAAATATTTCAGGTTCAAACCCACAGTGATTCTCCTTACCTCATGCATAATGAAGTCATTGTTCTCATCACTACTACACCCTGTTTCAGTTTCAGAACTGTCTGTACTTGGGACAAAGGTCTCAGAGTTTTCTGAAGAATCCGAGCTTTCATCTGTCGTCAGTTGCAGATCATATCCAATATCTGATACCTCCATTGTATTCAATGTTGATACTAACACATTATCTGTAATAAAAGACATTAAAGATAAACAGTATTATCTGTGTTTTTAAAATAAATAGGATATGTATATAGCATGCCAACATGTGTAATAGAATCTGGTGCCATATCTTTATGTGTGGCAATGGGAGATTTTGTTCCATATTTGGCTTCCAAACAATTTGCCTCATATAGTCAAACGGAATTCATTGGTGGAAAGAATTCATTATATTGACTAATATATCCACTTATCATACAAAGAAATGTATGTATGTATGTATGTATGTATGTATGTATGTATGTATGTATGCATGCATGCATGCATGCATGCATGTGTGTATGTGTATTATGTATGTATGTAATATGTGTGTGTGTGTGTATATATATATATGTATATACAATATACTCATGTATAAGTCGCATTGATAGGTAAGTCTCACCCATATTTTACATACAACATTCTTGGCACAGTACTTGACTCACATATAAGTTACAGGCTGTGTTTATCTATATTGCTTATGTATGAAATTTCCATAAAAGTATTCAAAATCAAACATTATATTTTTCCTGTAATATATCTAATAAAACTACATGTAAACATATCCTTTTGTAGCTCTTAACAAATTAAACCCATGATAATGAACTCTTCTCTATATTTAGTAATTCTATTTTATTTATTTTATCACATGCAACAACACATTTTACCAAAATTTATCACATGCAATAACAAAATAAGAAACACACCCAGCTACACACCATCTCCTTTGTATTTTAATTATACCAAGTACATTTTCTAGTGTAAAACACATTCTTAGAACTTATCAAGGGTAGCATGTTACATATCAACAATATACAGACAATATGCTGAGATGGTCAGCTCCACTTCTGTATGGTGCAATAATATTACATGGCAACAATATTTAACAGGTTTCCCATCTTGTCTATAAGGGATTCAAGTGTTTGTTTACCTACAGTAAATTATGGGTTTCAGAAGTTATCTTTATATTTAAATTATTTTGATTAAAGTGTACTATTATGGTTTGAATTTAAACAGCAGGAACAATATTTTATGGACTGCTATTTACAATGTCTGCTTAGTAGATAAGTTGCATGCTCATTTTTACGTCATATTTTCATGGAAAAAGGTATGACTTATACATGTGTATATGTGGTGTATATATATATATATATATATATAGGAAGGAAATACACATCAATGTAAACAATCCCGTGAAAAAAAGAACTTAATACAATGAAATAGAGTAATTGAATGATATTTATTTTAAGCTGAAACTTCACAAATTACAACTCTGAGTTTCATGTCACAGATTCTCAAGCAATAATAGAAACAAAACAAAAGAACTGTCTGAGCTAACGTCATTTTGTTGCCATAAATTGAAATTTTTGTTGAAATATTTCAAAATACCTAAAGAAAGATTCAATGCCATATAACCTTGTACAATACTGTAAAATACTTCAAACGTTTTTCTTTTCTTAACATACATCTTACATTCCATGGTTATTTCATGCATAAGATATTTTATTTCATTTCAATTATTGCTTGAGAATCAGTGACATAGAACTCAGAGTTGCAATCTGTGAAGTTTCGGCTTAAAATAAATTTCATATGTATGTGTATATATATATATATATGTGCAAAATTGACGGGGGGAAAAACAACAACCCAGGGTAAAAATAATACAGTTATATATATATATACACACACACACACACACACACACATATAGATGTACAAACCATTAAAAAGACCACTCAACATGTATCGTGGAGGTTAATTGTATTAATTGTATTAGCAGTTGGTAACTTAAATCTGCATTACTCAAAGTTTCACAGATGTAAAAGCACTTCTGATCTTTCAGATGTTGTCAATCTAAGGGGCCAGGTAGCCAGAAGTTCTAAAGAAGGCTGATTGTTAGAGGATGATGTTTAAAGTTTTTTCCTATTAGTTTTTTCCAGGTCACACGATAGAAAACTGTTAGTAGACTACTAGGTGTTGTAGTAGTGGCTGCTGAATGGAGGGGGGGGGGTGTCTAATGCATTGGATAAGAGTAGTCTTCCTTGCTTTCATTAGATATTCCAATAGAATTACAGTAAAGTTTCAGTAAAAATTATGAAACAGTGCTATCAACTAATGGGTTAAAATTAGCTAATAGGGAGCTCCATTAATGACAGCAATAAGAAAGTCCAGTCTTCTTGTTAAGGGATACAGTGGACTGTTTCAATATGTGCAGTTTCTCAGAGAAGCAAGACAACAGCTACATGCTCTTGGTGAATAAGAAGGGGGCCTTGTCAAGTATGCTCCAGGTTATGCTTGGCAGGTAATTCCCCTGGTCCAAAAATCTTCAGATAAAATGGGACAGGGAGGTGAAGTTTTCCTTGCCCTGGACCTGAAGGAGTACATATGCTGAGTGAATCTTCACTTAAAGTCGTTGGTTGTGAGACCATGTAATTCCTCAGGATACCATCAAGTGGAGTGAGGATTGCCTATAAATCACTGCCTTGGAAAGGAAAAGTATTCTCAGTAGATAAGTGGATTGATCATGACAATTGCAGGCGAGTGCCTGGGATAGGGGCTGCATAGGTGTATGTTTTTTCTGTTGTAGCATGTGATGCTTGAAGTGATGTTGTCTAAACTGAAGTAACTAACCGTAACATTGGTATTTATGTATGCTTGGGAAATGGGGTCTAATGAGGGATGAAAAGTTCCTGGATATGTTCATAGAAACATGTAGGTTGAACGGAGGATTGAGCCAAGCTGTTTTCCTCTTCCTAACTCTATTCTGGGTTTTTGTCCTCAATACCATGGAACCACTTGATAACAGCAATGTTGCAGTTCTATTGAACTAATACAGTGGCCCTTCTGGTATAAGAACTGGCAGTGTTGAGGATACACTTACTTATTATATCTATCTAACTTTTAGAAGCCTATATTTAGGGTCAGAAAGAAAATTAAATGTCTGGTCCTGTAGAGTGATGTAGTGAGGCGCATAGCGAGGGGATCCACAAGATCTTATATTTTTAACAGAATTACTAGCTCCTTTGCTTCAGTATTTATGTCATTGAATGTTGCAATGTTAGTTTTCCTGGATGTTTTTGGCAATATTATTAGATAGGAGCCTGTTGCATGTCATAGTTGCAGCCTGCAGATTCACCCAGTTTGATATCGTGGATTGTTATCCTTCCATATCTAAGTCACTCCTTCTGAAAGCCCAGAACTTCGGGTGAACATTGAGAAGTCAATGTATATCATGATGACTTCTGCTGGTTAACAAAAGTATGATGACTTGTTGTTCAATGTGTCTATACAGAGCTATGATGAGGCTGAGGTTACAGACCTCATTGGATTATTTATCTTGGACACCCTCAAGAAGTGCACACAATGCCATAGCTGGGTTTGTACAGAGACGACAGCCTGTCAATTTCAAGTAATATATCCACACCATGGATAGATTTTGGAAAAACTTACGAGGAATCTTCAAGGAGTTTAGCCTAAATATACCTATCACCACCAATCTAACTACAATCAACTTCTTGGATATTGCTTTAGATCTCAAGATAGGAAAGTATTACTCATACAGAAAGCCTAATGAGGAGACCGCATATATTCATAGAAATTCGACCCCCAGATATAATTAGAAACTTAGTAACCAGAATTAGTAGAAGAATCTCCAATTTATCCTCAGATAGATATATCTTCGACAGAGCTGCATCCCATAAAATAAGGCGTTAGCAGGAAATGGCTTTAGTGAGTAGTGTACATGGAGGATCCCCCAGCCCCATTCCTGAAGATAGGAAGAGGGAAATAACAACTTGATTCAATCCTCCATTTAACCTACATGTCTCTGGGAACATAGTCAGGAACCTTTTATCCCTCATTGGATACCATTTCTCAAGAACACGTAAATACCTCAAGCGTTTTAACGTGCATAATGTTAAGGTTAGTTACTTCGGTTTAGACAACATTGCTTCCAACATCACACGCTACAACAGAAAAAAGCACACACCTATGTAACCCCTACCCCAGGCCACCCACCTGCAACTGCCAAAATCAATTCTTCTATCTACTGTGGAGATTTTTCAAAGCAGTGGATTATAGGGTGATCTTCACTCCACCTGACGGTATCCTGAGGAATTACATGGGACTTACAGTCAACAAATTCAAGAAAAGGTCCATGAAAACCCCTTCAGGTCCAGGACAGGGAAAACTTCGCCTCCATGTCCCATTTTATCTGGAGTCTTTGGGACCAGGGAAATGACTTGCCAGCATAACCTAGAGCATACTCGACAAGGCTCCTCCTTATTCGCCCAGAGTGCATAACTTTTGTCTTTGGCTTTCTGAGAAACTGCACATACTGCACATACTGAGTCAGTCTGCTGTGTCTCTTAACAAGAAAACTGAACTTACATATTGTTGTCATTAACCAAGCTCCTTGTTAGCTAATTTTAAGCCATTAGTTGATGGCAGTGTTTCATAATATTTACTGAAACTTTACTGAAATTCTATTGGAATTTCTAATGAAATCAAGGGAGTCTACTTTTATCTAATGCATTATATCTATCACCCATTCAGCAGCTGCTACTACAATACCTAGCAGTTGTCTATCATGTGACTCAAATGACTAATAGGAATGAACTTTATACATAGCCCAATCTTTTGAACCCCTAGCTGCCCCATGGCTTAGATCGATGGCATCTAAATGATCAGAAGTGCTTTTACATCTGTAAAACTTTGAGTAATGCAGATTTAAGTCATCAACTGTAAATACACACACACACACACACACACATACATATATAAATACCCACACACATACAGATACAGGCACAACCTACCTATACACCATTGGATAAGACCCGCAAGGGCCTACTATCATAATCACACTTCTCACCACGACCTCTA
>JAOPJM010001463.1:26590003-26602638 GCA_027124095.1 Muusoctopus leioderma | reverse complement strand
AAGGTGCCACGCAGTGGGACTGAACCCGAAACCATGCGGTTGCGAAGCGAACTCCTTAACCACACAGCCATCTGCATGAATGAATATTATGACTTCATTAACAAGTGCCCCTGGTGAGATTTCAAATTAGCACTGCAAGCCAATGAAATGTTCAACAATTAAAATGTAATAATTTTGCTGATAGCAGTAATATATACCTACTCCATGGTATATATTTACAGTGAGTTAAGAAGCTACTTGAGAGTTAAGGAGCCATAGATATAATACAACACAAGTGATGAAATAATATTGAACTCTAATCCTGACATTATTGTTGTGGTTGAAACTGTTGACACCTCTCATTTACAGAACAAAAACACTGTTTTTTTTTTACCGAACATTACCTAACTGTAGACTTGGAAGGAATGAACAGATATTGCCAGGAATATACTATAGATAAATCCACAAATCCAATTCCAGCCTAAAAAGCTTATAATAATAACATTAATAATAATAATAATAATAATAAAAATAATAATAATAATAATAATAATGTGGTCGTTGATAAGAAAAAGAAAGTGTCTTGTAATTGATGTGGCATGCCCATTTGATATCAGAGTAAAAAAAAAAAAAGGAAAAAGAAAAAGTAGAATATTATTACTGACTTGAAGAATTATCTGGAAAGTCCTCAATATAAAGAAGGACTGATATGAAGAGCATAGAAGGATCTTAATAAGAGAAGGAACAAGAATGCTTCTCATCCTAGACCATCGGCTGTGGTCCATTGGAATTGTAATTAAACTGGTTACATACCATATAACCATCAATACAATGTCACAGCAATAATAATACTACTATTACTACTACTACTAATAATAATAATGATAATGATGATGTTACTTATAATAATGACAATAATAATAAGTCTCAGTTTATAACAACCTGATGACAATATTCATTGATTTAAATGTTATATTTACTCTATATTACAGCCACACCAGTTACACTTACAAATGTTCACACCACTGCCAGTAAGTATTTCTCATTTTATATTTTATATTTATTTGTTAGGCAATGTGTTTCACTGTTGTTATACTAAAATATTCATTTGGTTAATAACAAGGCTTGGAGGAATGCAGTCAATCAAATCAACTCAAATATATTACTGCTGCTTATTTTATCAACCACCGAAGGATGCGATGCAATGCAAATTTGCTATCGGTGGGATTTGAACCAAATACTGTAAGGCAATTCTGCCAACACTTTGTTTTAGATAATGATTAATAATTATAATTAAGACAGTGATGATGATGATGATGAGGAGGATGAGGATGATGATGATGAGCTTGTTGATGAAATAAGTACCAGTAATACAGTGGATGATGAATGGATTGATTAAAGCTGTTCAGGTTTATAAGCTATGTTAACAGTACAAGAAAATCAAGATATTTTGAAACCAATATTATCCGACTGTAAATCACTCATAAGGAGTCTGAGATCATCATGTTTAGCCATTTACATTGTTGAAGAACATTTTCAGTGTTAAAGTTTTCATTTTTGTCAAATACAATACACTAAAACCCATACTCAAGCTAACGAGGGAGCCTCTATGTGGTCATTCCTCTGGCTAGAAATAACCAAACCACCCCACCATCTTAAAAAAGAGAAGGGCATATTAGATAATGAAGTCCTGGATTCACTCTACCTGAATAAATATACAGAATAGTCTCAGCTGGAATGCCATTGATCAAAGGTCTTGCTAGATCAGGTTTGACTGGGGCTAAACAATCACAATAATAACAACAACTTCTCATTGTACTCTGCAGTCATATTTTTCATTATATCTATTTTTTGCTCCTGATAAGTCAGTAGAAATTTGATTTTAATTCTGACTCCTGGCTGAAACTTTCGCCATAGTTCTGTAATTACACTCCAAATTCTTCATTACCCAAAATGTAATCTTGTTGAAACAATGATATTCCAAGTGTAACCCACATTTTGAGTCTATCAGCTAATTACATACTCACTTGACAAACTGCAGAATTTAATCATCTTTATTGTTACTGATTAAAGTGTGATTAAGCTATTACGATATGAAGCTAAACAACAAAAACAATATTTTATGGACTGCTAGCTATTGAGAGTAATGATATAATATAATATAAAATACTGTAATATAATTTTTTTAACTGAAACGTGTTCTTATGTTATATTATCTTTATTTACTTATGAATTATAATTATCCATAAACATTTTTTTGGCTATTCACAGAGAACTATTTAAAGAACTGTCTCTAACATAATACAGTGTTGAATGGCAGCTTTTGGCATCTACAAATATATTTTATATTGAGGCTTTGCATGACATTATTTTCCATAATGTTCACCTTCTGTAACAATGTTGTCTTCAGTCATGTGTTCGTGGAAATGGGTTATTAAAATTCTTTTTCCATTACAAAGTTAATGACCCTTATTTAAATTTCGTAGTTGCATTCCAACAAATCCCCTTTCTCATGGTCAAAGTATGGCGGTTGGGGACACCCCAGCAAATTTACAGCTATTTAGAAACTCCATTGGATAATTGTACAGATTGTCTTTATCATCACAGGAATCAATGCTTTGTGGGAAGTGATGGTTTCTCCATCAAATATGTTAACAATATCTTCACTAATAGGAACAACCTCATTGGCAGAGATAGTATTGTTCAATTTGTGAAATTTAAAAGATCCAACGGGCTGCCAAAATCTTGATTTATCATTTCACATTTATTCGATACAACCTTGACACCATCTGCATGCAATTGCTCCCTCCCTTCAACACGAAGCAGAAAATCAGCCCAGTCATGATCCTTTCAATTCTGTACACTCATATTCATGCTAAGTTTCAATTTTGTCAGTCTCTTCAAAAATGAAAAAAAAAAAAGAGCCCTAATCATGTTTAAGATACACGCTCTGTCAGCTTTCTTTAAGATAGGAAGAGTTTGTTGAAAAATCAGAGAAACACCATAATCTTGCCACCAAAAAGCAAATTATTTTGAAAAAGATCATGAAATGTGCAATCAAGTTTCATACACGTACCGCAACATTGTGATGCTTCATTCCAACAGATGAAATCAGACTCGAATTATTTTAGCCAGTTTGCTGTTGACATCAATACTGCAAACAAAATCCTTGTCAATGGAAATTGGAATATGGAAAGTTGAATGAACTGTAGAACAACTTTTGTAGAACAATGCAACCAGTCCTGTAGATGCAACAGTGAGAATTGGTTGACCCAAACATGCTTCCATATACTCAATATGTATTTGATTGAAATATACCTTTCTGTAGCCACCAGTATAATTAACAAACAAAGGAATTGAACTTAGGTTGTTATTCATTAAGGTGTCAAAAACATGTTGGTACTCTTGCTTTAATGTTTCTTTTCGACTGTTTGCTCCAGTTCACTGTAGGTTGTTGTTGGCAATGTCTGGAGGTGATTAAAACAATTCTGATGCATCTGACACAGACAACCTAAGGATGAACTGAGGAAGTGAAGTTCTTTTTCATAGATAGAAAGTTTGCAAATCAGTGATGATACGCCTCTCAAGCAGTTCATCATAATCACCAAGATGTTGCAGTCGATGATCTGCCATAGACATTGTGTGATTTTGAAAGAATCCTGATTAATCTGAGATGAAAACAGCAATATTGAAATGAACAGATGTTGAATTTGTGGTGCAGGACATGTTCCAAAATGATCATCAAACTCGATAAGTCCATCTTTAAAGCTGCTTCCTTGTATGTTTGGCATTCCTGACCCCAACACTTTTCAGCTCCTGAAACAAGCATACTCCAATTTTGTGTAGAAAAATCCTTCACAGACGATATATTTAAGAATCTTGAGGATTGATAAAATATATTCTTCCAATCGACAATCCATGTTTTCTCTTTGTGAAAGAATGTCTTCATTAGTATGTCCCAGTTGCTCTTATAAACGCTAGGATTCTTGAATGGCTACTGCTTCGTATTTATCTTATATCATATTTAGTTGAAGTAAATAAAATGTATTTGTCATAAAATCTCTATGAAATGAATATGAGAGTATATCATAACATTTCTACAAAAGACAACACATCCTCTCTCTCTCTCTCTCTGTGTGTGTGTGAGTGAGAGAGAGAGAGAGGCTCTCTGTAGTAACTTGCCTACTAGAAAGAGCAACCAAATTCCCTCAAATCATACTCTACCATCTTTGTAAAGGAAATGATACATTAGATAATGTGGTCATAGATACCTCTAAAGGGATGGTATGGTCAAGTTGGAATACCTTCAATCATGTGTCTGATCTGGAGCTAAACAACAGTGCAGGTGAAATAAAATAAAATGAAAGCATTTGTCATTTGATTTCTTGGAAACACCTGTCTTCCACACACACACACACTTCATTGAGAAAAGATATAAAGGATGAAATCCAGGTCACAGTCAAAGCAAAGTGTGACATGCACACACAATGTTATATTAGTACAAGTGGGCCTGCTCCTGATGCTCGCTTTTGGTTTTGTTGTGGTTGGATATGTATCATCATCATTTCACGTCTGTTTTCCATGCTGGCATGGGTTGGACAGGTGATTTCGGCCCATGTCAATTGTGAATGGAGACACCACTCTCCTAGACGGGTCGGGGGACCACACCTCACACGTTTCGTTTGGCTTGGTTTCTACGGCTGGATGCCCTTCCTATATATATATATAGTCTTTCCATGCTGACATAGGCTAATTGTCTGATAGGTTATATTTGGTACAACCTGTGAGAGCTGCAGTTGGCCAAAACAGGAGTTCTGCATCCTTCAATGTAGAGGTGAAATCTTACCAGGTGTAAATGAACAAAACATATGATAATCTGGCATTCATATAAAAGAAAAGAGATGTCTCTCAACAGTTGCCAAGAAAACTGGGATAGTGCCCCAGCATGGCCACATCCGACTGGTCAAAACCAGTGAAATATTAAAAGAGTAAATTCTACTATTCTGCATTTCTACACAAGTTAAATCTCAGATGTGGGCAACATGCACATAAATCTGCACTGAAGTATTCTCCATAGATTACGGTATAATTACCAGACACATGACCAAGAAATAAATAAATAAATGAATGATCCTCAGTTGTGTCAGTGCTGAATTTAAACTGAGAGACATTTTGCTGTTTACTTTTAAATGATTCTAGAGAAGAGGGGATGGGATCACAACTTGATGAGTTCCTTCAAGAAATATAGAGTGGTGGAGTTGGGTGAAGGTAAGAAAATGGATGTTGTTTTTGAAGAACTTGAGGCAAGTAAAATAAGTTTGGAGCATGTGTGTTTGACTGAAACAGGCTTTCCTTCGATAATTCGATGTTCTCTTCAGTTTTTATTTCATCTAACATTTAGTGAAATTTTGTTCATTAAGATTGTTATAATAAATGGATCTCTGTCTGTAATTCCAGATGATGAGTGTTCAGTTGTGCGATCAACTGAACTGCCAGCTCATTGAATTAGTGTGTAAGTGGCTGAGTATTCCACAGACATATGTACCCTTAATATATTTCTTAAACAGAATTTGCATGACACAGTGTGACAAGGCTGGACCTTTGAATTACAGGTACAATCCATGTGATGGGCTTCCACGCAGTTTTCATCCACCTAATTTCACTCACAAGGTCGCATGAGGCTATGATAAAGACATTTTCCCAAGATGTTACACAGTGGGATCGAACCCACAACCTTCTGATTGCAAAGCGAACTTCTTAACTATTCGGCCATGCTGCATCCATATTTTTTAATGTAAATATCTGCAAATTTAGACAGCATGAAAGATTTTCATTGTGTGCGTGTTTGGAGAAGGGGGTAACAGTTGTGATGTTTTGGAATCTGAGGTAACTAGTGGTGGTCTGCATTAGCAAAAATCATTCAGTGAAGTTCATAAATTTGGAAAAGTTTGTATACCATTGGGAGAAGAGAATACTGACATTTCGAGACTGAACCTTCGTCTGGGAGAGAAAAATGTTTTCTCTTGGTTGAAGGGTCATCACAAAATGTCAGTATTCTTTTCTCCCTATGGCATACAAACTTTTCCCAAATTTATGAACATCCTTTTATTATTAATAACCTGGTATCATAACCATTCAGCCATCATCCATTTCTTTTAAAAGTGTTGCATTTGGATATATCTTCATTTAGCATGGCATAAGCCATATCATTTCAAGTTAAAGTAGTATTAATATGCTGTTTATTTTAACATTCAATTAACTGATATACACATTATCTCATGTCTCATTAATTCAGGTTTGTTTCATGACATTTCAATAGCACGATATAGTATTTACATACAGAAATAGTGAAAATAAAGCCAAAAACAGACTGTTTCAGATGTCAGTCAGTGGTTTAAAAGAACTTTATAACTACCATTCATTTTACATTAACACATATTAAATATATTTGAGATGATGAAATAAACACACACATATACAAGATGTGGAACTACAGTATGCCTTAAGTCACATGTTTATATAAAGATGAATAATAACTGTGCAGGCATGGCTGTGTGGCTCAGAAGTTTGCTTTGTAACCATGTAGTTCTGAGTTTGATCCCACTGTGCGCCACCTAAGGCAAGTATCTTCTACCATAGGCTCAGGTTGACCAATGCATTGTGTGTGGAATTTGGTAGATGGAAACAGTGCAGAAGCCCATTGTATGTGTGTGTGTGCGTGTATGCGCATGTGTGTGCATGTGTGTGTGTGTGTGTGTGTGTGTGTGTGTGTGTGTAATGTATATCATTGGAAGATGTACACATCAGTGAGAATACCAATAAACTAGTACGTTCAGCAAAGATACCTTAAGGCACTGATTCCACCCGAGTCGTGCAAATGACCCCTTGTCGCTTCCACCATTGGAAATGTAGTAAACCTGTGATTGGTCTGTTGGAAACATGTACCTAGAGACACTATTGTTGATCATATGCATGATATAAAATAAGTGTGACATGTCCTCAACATTAGAAAATACACTAAACATGGGAGACAGAAAAAAATACATTTATCACCATTACACAAAGCAATAATTTTATAGGAAAGAATATTTTATCCTCATGTTCTGATTTTTGTTTTATCAAGTATTCACATAGCACACTTCTCAAATTCAATGAGATATAAATATTGAATGAAAAGGTTATGAAGACTTACCAGGGTAATCTTCAGAAACATTAAAAATAAAGCTTTTCTCTTCATTATTTTCAATTAACTTAAAGCTGAGGGAGTTTCCATCAACTTGAAAGTCTGCAAGAAACAAGATAAATACGTTAGTTATTTTTAAGTTTTTAATGCAACTATAAAACAGATAATACTAATACACAAAGATAAGGAATACATTGTATAATTATCACCCTCCTTGTCACACCTAAATTTCTCATGAAGGATGCTTTTTTTTAATATCTTTTTTTATTTCTTAATGAAATAGTTTTTTTTCTTTTTTAGTTTTGCTTTTATTTTGTGTACTTTGATAAATTTCAATAGATATTTCAAAGTACGTTTATCAATTAGATTAAAATAGTTTGGTTTAGAGCAGGGGTCTAAAACACGTGGCCCATGGCAGAACCATTTTCGTGACCAATATTTTCCTAAAACTTGATATTTTGTCCCTCGCCCCTTCCATACACTTGCAGCAGCAGTATTAAGCTTGACCTGCCAACCTAATGCAAACAGACAGTCAATCACTGTTAAGATCAGCCAGGGTCTGACCATGTTTCTCCCCAGGGAAGGGTAGAATGTACTTTAATATTTCAGTCGCTTTCACTTCAAGATTGAAAAGTAGAAATATCTATCCAATTTTATATACATTTACAAAAAAATTCTTAATAAGGACGTTAGTGAAATATGAAATGCTGGCTCATACACATATGATTACATCAGCTTGTTTCCAAGACCTATTGTGTTGGAGGGGTGACTGAGCTAATAGACAACTAACTCACTCAACAGAACATGAGGACATTTTCCTTGATTCATAACGTGAGAAAGGATAGATTTGACAACTCATATTGGCGTGGAGGCGGTACCTGAGATGACAGACAACTAACACACACAGATAGAAAATCATAGAAAATGTTTGAGAATGGATTGTTAAATAAACAGAAATATTGAAGAAGCAGGACGTGGTTTTTGGTCAACCACATAATTGAAATAAAAAAAAAATATATCGACGATGTCAAAGAAAAGGAGAATTGCCGAAGTTTTCAAGAAAAGTGGGAATATATGTATTTTGTAACAGAGGTAAAGGATAAAGTACAATGCTTGATATGTCTGTATAATATTGCCGTATGAAAAGAATAAAACATAAGGAGACATTATGAAACAATACACAGTGATCTGTATAACGCATTAACTTGAAAGGTAAGAGAAGAAAATGTAGAGTGGCTTAAGACAGCTCTTCCGAAGCAACATAACCTTTTTTCAACTTGAATAAAACAAGTGAAAATGCCGTAAGAGCAGGTTTTGCTATCGGCGAAATGATCGGAAAATCATCACGGCCATTCACTGAAGGCAATTTTATGAAAAACCGTCTTTTAAAAGCTAGTGAAATCCTCTGTCCCGAAAAAGGAAAATGTTTGAAAGCATTAGCCTGTCACCTTATACTGTTGCCAGCCGTATCACTGATTTAGCAAGCAATTCACACCAGCAATTGATTGGCTACCACTGCTCAAGATGTTGAAACATTTTCTATCGAATTTGATGAAAGTACAGGCATTACAGGTACTGCTTACTGCGCTGTCTTTATCAGATAAGTTGACAAAAACTTAAATGTCACTGAAGAATTATATGATTTACTACCTATGAATGGAACAGTGACGGGGCGAGATATATTTAGTGAACTAGAAAAGTGCATTGAGCGTGCAGGATTGAATTGGATAAAACTCGTGTCAGTGGCAACAGACGGTGCACCTGCAATGTGCTCTGAAAAGGTGGGTTTAGTAGGCCTTCTTAAAGAAAAGCTGAACAGTCTTGGTGTACCCATCTCTGCTTGCATCAAGAGGCACTGTGTGGGAAAAGGTTGCAGATGGAACACATTATGGATGTGGTTGTGAAAACCATCAATTTTATACGGGCAAGAGCTCTCAACCACCGATAGTTCATTTCTTTTCTATCTACCATGGGTAGTGAATATAGAGAGCTTCTGTATCATTCTGAAGTGAGGTGGCGCATTCGGGGGAATGTTTTGAAGAGGTTTTTTGCTTTGAGAGAAGAAATTGGATTGTTCTTGGCAATAAAAGGAAAATAAGTTCCCGAGTTAAGTGATCCAATATTTGTCTCTAAGCTTGCATTCCTCACCAATCTGACTGACCATTTTAACATTCTGAATTTGAGGCTCCAGGACCCAAAGCTGGTTTTAACAATGATGTATGACAGCGTGAAGTCTTTCAAGTGTACAAGTGTGTTGTGGGCTAAACAGCTTGCAGACAGGAACTTAGTTCACTTCACAGCCTTGCAGCCATTGAAGAGGGTTAAACCATTGTGCTTGAAAGAATATGCAGATATAATTTTAAAACTGCATGCAGAGTTTGACCGGCATTTTTAAGACTTTTTATCATTAGAAAGGTAATTTATGCTTTTTGCTACTCCACTGACCATGGATGTTGATACTGTTTCTGAGGAATTTCAGATGGAGTTGGTAGAGCTTCAGTGCGATACCATACTGAAGCAGAAATATGCAGAGGTTGGTGTTCCTGATTTCTCCCAGTTCCTTCCATGTTGAGAGATTTCCCAAATTGTTTGCCTCATCTTTGCAAATTCTGGTCTTGTTTGGAAGCACATACGTTTGTGCGCATTCTTTTCTTAACAATGAAAATAAATAAATCTGCGTTGCACTCAAGACTAACTGATGAACATTTACAATTCGTGTTGAGGCTGGCTAATTTACGCGATTTGATGCCGAACATAGAATCCCTGGTTGCTGCAAAAGGTTGCCAGAAATCATCTTCAACATGAACTGGTTAGGATCAAATGAAGGTAATTAGAACTCTATTTAACCTCACTTATAAGTCAACATTTAGTAAACAAATATTTTTTTAAAATATTATTTTATTCACATTTTTCACTACTCCACATATCCCACTTACTATCATATGGGTATTCAGTTTGATGAATAAATAAATAGCAGCCTATCAGCTCTATTGGAGATTAGCATTATAACTGGTGGAAATCACGCCCCCCCCATCTCACTTTTGGGCCGCTGCGCCTCTCCCCCAGGACGTAATGGCCCTTTTTGTGTCCTTGAGTTTGAGACCCCTGAACTAGGGGAACATCATCTGGGGGATGATAGTACAGAGAGACTTGATATCTAAGTCACAATTTAGTTTGGAAGAGCTGGTTGAAGAAGTCGGTATTGATGAGGTGGAGGGGTTTTTGGGTGTCATGAATGCATGATGGAAAGATTGCAACAAACGGTGAGAAGAGCTGGTTAAGATGCATGCAAATGGATTCAGTGGGACAGTTTCAGACAGAGAATATGAGGTGAACGAGGATATTGGCTTTTTGGATCTTGGGAAGCAAATAGATGGTGGACGTTCGTGGTGTAGGGACGATGAAGTTTTTAGCTGCGGGAGGTATAACACATGCTGCCATACACGCACGTGCTTTGTTCACCCTAGCACGCAATACACCCCTCTACTCCCCATAACACAAACAGATACACACACTCTCACAACGTACGTACACACTCTCTTACGCACAAACTTCCATTTACGTACACTGAAAAATATACATAACGTGACCTGACGCATTTAAAGCTACTCTTCAAATAATCTATGCGCCTGACCCTTATCTCCCTCTACTGTCACTCTTTTGGCGGTAAAACAACAGTGTACACACATCAACGGTACGAATGTCCGTTCTTCCATTCGTACTGATGCAATCTATAAACAGCACTGATTTTCAAGCAACATTTTCCCTCTAATTTTCTTCTCATGTTTGTTTTTTTACGAAGTACTAATCTCCGAAACGTTAATTTCTCATCGGTTACATCCTCACAGCAGAATTATATACTTTGTACTCTTGTTCATTGTTGTTGTTGTTGTTTTTTCTACAAACACTTTAGTTATTTCAATATAATATTTTTCTTTTTAAAGTATACAACAGAAACAACAAGACAACACATATATTCCAAAATATTTAGTTCTGTTATCAAAAATTTGATCATAATTACAACCACTGTTCAACACCTGGATTTACTAATTAATCACTCTGCCACTGGCTATGTCAGAAGCTTAAGAAGCAAAAAGACCATTGAAATTGTTTATGAAATTTGTCTTTGAATTATTACACAGATGAAGGTAAAAAAAGAAAACAAGATTATATTGCACCATCTTTTATGTCCATTCATTTATTTTCCAATGCTTTCTGGGAATTAAATTAATTAGAAAATAAAAAAGTAGCAAATTAAAACGTCTTGAGTTTTACCCGTTTGTTGCATCTTAACATTTTATGATGATGATGATATCTGTTTCGGTGTTTGGGTGGTGGTAGACGTGATGGTGGTGTTTATAGTGGTGATGTTGTAGTTGTAGTGCTTGTGTTGGTTGTGGTGGTGGTGGTGGTGGGGGGGGCTGCAGTTGCTGGGGATGGTTATCATGGGACAGTAATATTAATGGCGATGAGACTCTATTGTTTTTGAAAGTGAATGCTCACACACACACGCACGCCCACAAACACACATACACACACACACATACACACACACACACATACACACACACACACGGAAGAGCACACATCCACATGCATGCCCACACCCATACCTAGATTCTTACATTCAAATGGTCAGAAAAGTAAGATGCAGAAAGAACATTGGTTTTTTTTTTTTATATGATGGATCAATTCTTTCTTCATTAATTATATGTTATCCTCCATCTCTAGTCAGTTCTTGATTCACTAAAAACATTACTAAAGATGAACATTCCAAATACATATCGGTGTAATTTTGTTTAAATGTTAGAAATGGAATTTTGAAATTTTAATTAACCTTCACCAAGTAGAATTTGATGAAATATATCTCAACTAAGTAGTGTCATACTGAAAATGATACAAGGTTAATGATTCTACTTAGTTTTGTCTATCTGTTATCAATATACTGAATTTGCAGTTTCGAAAATCAAATTACAAGGAATAGGGTGAAAAAGTAAAAGTAAAACAGTAACGTAAACTAACATGGTCAGTAATGATTCTGACAGGTTTAGTGTGAAAATATGGTAAATGGGCCATCTCTGTTCTTAGTAGTCATAATCATAGTATTTAATTTGTTGGTTAAGAGATGGTATCGAATAATGTGAAGATGATTATATTATATTTTGACAGGAAAACATTAGATGTATCTTTATGTCTTAGGAAACATCTGCTTGTTTCATCGAATACTGAACTGGGAAATCTTAAAACTCATCATACATCACGATTTATAATGTGTTTATGTTGATGTTCTTTTTTTTAAATAGTTGTTGTTTTTGTATGAAACGAAACTGAATCAATAAACCTAAAACATTCATTTGATTAGAGTTTTAGATTTAAATAAACACTCACACATATATATCTGTACATACACACACACACACACACTCTCTCTCACACACACACACATACACACACACATACACATACATATATA
>JAOPJM010001463.1:26554048-26566190 GCA_027124095.1 Muusoctopus leioderma | reverse complement strand
GATCAATGCAAAAAGAAAATTATGGGATAGTCAGTGACGAGAATCAATGAAATCAATTTATTTTTTATTTTAAGCGACGAGAATCAATGCAAAAGTGACGAGAAACAGTGGGAAATGCTGTATATGACAATCATTGTATCTGTTATTGTTTTACATCCTTTACGATATTTAGGAACGCTAGTTGATGGTCATATTTCTTTTAATTACATAATTGTGCACATACGGTTTTCGCCCTCATGAGAATTTCCATAGAAATACGCGAATGAAATAGTCTTCAAAATAAAGTCTATAAAATAAAGAATTACTTCCCTTAGCGTGACGTACATAGGGACAACAGTATTAATATATAGATTATCAACTTCACTCTCCTCATCATCTTATGGATATTTTTTTTGTCATTTTGTAATTATTAGATACAACACTTACAGAAAGTGTTGACTAAGAAACGTGACCCTGTGACTCACATATGTTTCATTGAGGAACTCTCAAAGGTTTGTATAGTTTTGCTTCAGTTAATATTTTCATTCTTTATCAAGTTCATTGAGTGTGTACCATTGTTTGAAAGGTGACTTCCCTTCGAACTGAGTCTGTGACTCAAGTTTGATTCCTGATTGTAGATCTTTCATTCCACTTCCCTAATGCCACTACTGTCTTTGAGAATGGTACAGATGTAAAAACCTGTACTTCTACCCTCCATCTGAAGTCTATAATTCTGACCTTTCACGACCATTGATGATCAAACAATTAACTTTCTTTATTTCACTTGTATACTGGTTAAATAAGAGTTTATCTTTTAGTCAGATGCTATCCCCTCATGACCTACCACTGTAGCTTTTACTGACCTCTCATGATCTACTACTGTAGCCGTAACTGTCCCCTCATGACCTACCACTGTAGCCTCTACTGTCCCCTTGTGACATATCACTGTGGCCTTTGCTGACCTCTCATGATCTACTACTGTAGCCTTAACTGTCCCCTCATGACCTACCACTGTAGCCTCAACTGTCCTCTCATGACCTACCACTGTAGCCTCAACTGTCCTCTCATGGCCTACTACTATAGCCTCTACTGTCCTCCCATGACCTTCTACTGTAGCCTCTACTGTCCTCTCATGACCTACCACTTTAACCTCTCCTGTCTTCTCATGGTTCTACCAAGGATAGTCTCTATGGTAAACTAGTGATGGTCTGCATCAGTACAAATTGGACTGAAGTTGAATAACAAGCCTTACTTTGGTGTAATGGTGACAGTGTATTTCTTGTGACAGTCTTCAACAAATGATTTTGAAATTAACATCAGTACATTAACCATTCATACCATAGAATTTTAATAATGAATAAAAGCAAGAGATTTCTTCATTACTGAAACCTACTTAATTTGCAAAGTTTTTCATGCTTAAACCTTTATAATTATATGTGTAGTCTGTGTGTGCTTGTGTAAGATTTTATGTTATTTATGTATTGTATGTTTATGTATGAACTTTTTCCTTTTGTTATTGTTACCACATTTAATGAAGTGAGCATTAAAAAGTTAATTGGAAATTATGTGATGAAGAAAAGATAATATTAGTCATTGACTAATATTATTTTAATTATTCCAGCAAGCACATGAGACAGCTCCGGACATGTTTCGGTCTTATTAGACCTCCTCAGTAAAGTATAGACTTCACTGTATTTACTGATGTAGTGATTATTGAATGTACAATATTGTACATGAATAGGTGTGAAAATTTAGCATATTTTAGAGAATAGCTTGATGGGCCCTTTGACTCAGAGAAATCACAGGAGTAGTAGAGTAGGTTTTGTTTGGTTGATGTAATGTCTGATGTGGGGGTTACAAAAAGAAATAGAAACATGCGAGTGAGACGTGGGCCAGGCTATCTAGGAGGGTGGTGACTCCAAATGAGGACCTGACTTAGTCTGAAATTGCTCTTCCAACTGATGCCAGCATGGAAAGCAGACGTAAAAATGATGATGATGATGATGATGACTGATGATGAGAAGCTGAAGGGTGGCTAGAGCATATATTATGGAATCAGACCAGTACCACTGTTCTAACTTTAATAACAATACTGAATTCTTATTGCTGATGCTGGTTTAGATGTAGTTATGAGTATACTACTTGTTGTTGAGTTACCTCAATCAATTCTGCTCAAGCAGATACTAAAGTAATCAGTTGAATACTCCAGATCAACTCACAGGTCCCCCATCCTGGCTGTGCAGATATTACATGTCTGGCAATGTATTACTTTTTCACTTTGGCAGACAGGTGTTTTAACTGCTATTACATGCCGTAACAACTATTAGGTTTCTTAACTGGTATTAGGGATTTTAATTTCCCTTCTAGAATTGTTTACAAAGTAAATATATAAAAGAAAGAAAAGAAATTATAACACAGTGTATGTATGTGCATGTGCATTTTGTAGTGTGGTTGTGCATGTGCTTATATTTTACATTGGGTTATGTGAGTATGATTACTTATATATTTTTAGTTACATTTTGTAAACATAATTGAATTTTAGCTAGCTTCGTCGCACCCTACAACATCCCAGTCCATCTGATTGCCTTGATTAATTAATTAACTTATTTATTATCTGCCAGACATCAGATGAACCCATCAATATAATGCAGGATTTCTGGGAGAGTGTCACAAGTATTTTGACTGATGAATTTAAGACAGCAGCCCGAGGTATAGTAATATTTCTTTCCTGCTCCACTCCAGTGTTTGTTGTCAGGACAGAATACCAAAATAACAAAATATAGTTAACAAAAGAGTGATGTCAAGTATGTTCTGTTAAGACAGCTAATTAACACCCAACCAACATTTAATTAGTATTTAACTAGCCTTAGAATATATGTAAGACAAAAGTGCCTCCTAAGCCCCAAAAGCTTCTAAGGGTCATTGCTGAACTCTGGTTTCATGGTATCAAATGGGTGAGAGATAAATCTCTTCTTTGATAGGATGCTGGTCTAGTGCAGGTAACATTCCAAAGTGATCTGGCACATTTTGCAAACATCTAAGTGAATTGAAGTGTTTTTTTTGTTGTTGTTTCACTCCTGACTAAGCAGACCAATAGTATAAGGCATTCTAATGTGTCCTTTGTTTTTTTAAAGATGGTATGGTGTAAATTGAGGGAGAGTTGGCTTCTATACCTAACAAGTTGAGTGACCACATAGAGGCTCTCTTATTGGCTCAGTGTTGAAATGAAGTGTTGTAGAATAAAGTGTTTTTTCTCTGAAACACCTTCAGTGCATTTGAACTATCATCTATGGACAAATAGTCCAATATCTTATCCACTTGGCCAGCTCAAGTCTACAACCTTAGTGTATCCAAATGTGGAGACACAGGGACTTCATTACTACAATACACATTGATCTGCTCCTTTCAAACAGTCTAGCTGAAAATATGCACCAATCATGCTAACATATCAGTAACCCTTAATAGGTCATTGGATCACCCTTGAAGGCTTCCATGTTTATCTTGTATATTGAGTGCAAATTGGCCTGGCAGAGTCTACTTCCTTCTAGGTTACTGACTTTAGTTGGAAATCCTATGTATGATGAGTAAAATAGAATTGCAGGTACAAGTACTAATCTTAACTAGGAATAGAACCTATGTTGCATATTTTATTTGCCAGAAGCTTATCATTTTAAAAATATTGTTTACATGAGTATGGAAGTATGTGTGTAAACATTGGAATGAATGGGTCAGTGTCTGCTAGGTATAGTATTTATTTCATTGTTTCAATAGTGTTCTCATGCCAACACAAAGTCTACAGAAGTATAATGTAAATATTAGAGGGTGGTGGGGTTTCCAGCTTACAAGACATTTTTGTTAAAACAGAGGTATATAACTACTTAGATTCACATCAGAATATTATGGATACTTTTTATTGTTGGTCCTGGAAGAATAAAATGAAGGCTTCAAATATAAAATTTCTTGAGGTAAAATCTTGCCATTCATATCTCCAAGGTTAATGAAATAATTACCAGTAATATACTGCAGTTGATTCAACCAAATGTTACTCTCTTCCTTTAGCAAAAATGAATAATCCTGTGCCTAAGAAAGATAGCATTATATATATTTCTGTGTATTTATATATGTGTGTATATTAATTTTTTTGTTTTTTTCTCATTACTCAAGAGACATCTTTTCTGAAGCAAGCATTTGAAGGTGAATACCCCAAGTTGCTACGCTTGTACAATGATTTATGGAAAAGGCTTCATCAGTTCAATGTGACATCCAGCACAGCTACAACTGTAATCCATACAGACTTTTCTGCTATAGAATCCATTGATGATGATTTCTTTAGTCAAAAGGCAGCCACTAAGTCTGGTTATGAGTAAGTTATGAATAGTTTCAAGGTTATATATTTACAGTTCTAAAATATCATCAATTTTCTATAATCAATTAGAAGAGTTAGGACAGTGAGTTGGCAGAAACAGCAGTATGCCAGCTAAATGCTTTACAGTATTTAGTTATATCCTTCTCTGTTCTGAGTTCGAATTCCACCAAAATTGGTTTGTCTCCTACCTCTCTTGGGTCAATGAAAAAACTACCAGTAATACAATGAAGTCAGTTCAATTGGTCATAATCCCCTCCTGTGAAAATTGGCTGAAGACTTGTGCATTTGTAATCTACCATTGCTGTTTGAGCCAAAGAGGGAACCTCTACATGGTTGCTCAATCTGCTAGAAATAGCAGCCAAATCTCCCTCAAATCACATAAGTCATCTGAAAAAAGGGAACGGCACATTAGATAACATTGTCCTAGATAGCTCTGTAAATATGGGATGGTCATAGATGGAATGCTTTTGATCATAGGTCTGATAGATCAGTTGACCTGGGGCTAAGCCATCATAACAACAACCACTGCTGAATCCTTGGCAAAGCACTGGAATCACTTACCATACTTAGCTAGCAGCAAAGTAGGTAAGAAAAAAGAGAAAGAATCTTTGGTGGGGTTGCAAACTCACTAGAAATTGATGTTGAGATTTACAGTCCACAGTCACATTTTTACATGAGGATGTGAAAGAGTGTAGCTATAATACTCTTGTATTTCTAACAACAAAAGATATAAATGGTATTATATTTTAAACACACATATTACTTTATCTATCTCAAGCCAACAAGGGAGCCCCTACATGCTCACTTGACTTGCTAGAAATAGCAGTTAAATCTCCCACAAACTTCAACCTACTGTCTTAAAAAAGGAAGGATACATTGGATAATGTACTCCTAGATATACAAAATGACAGGTTGGTCACGGCTGGCATGCCTTTGATCATAGGTTTGGTCTACCAGGGCTGATTTGGAGCTAAACAACAACAATTTTATCTCAGTTGGAAACTAGCCATGACTCCCACTGTCTAAATGGTTGATGTTTAATAGTCCATCCAAATTGTGATGTATCTGTTCTAAAGATTCATGTAAAATATCTTAAATTGAGCCATCATCCAATCCACTCAAGCATGAAAAATCAAAATGTAAACATTTACATCCCTTTATCCTGTGCTAATTTAAGTTGGACGATAATATAATAGATTACCTAAATAGTACTGTAGCTATGGTTGTTATTGTTGTTGTGTAACCTCCCCACTCCATATCAAATATCAATTATATGAAATTTGTTTTTCTTTTGAACTTTTCTTGCTGATATTTACTGTTTGGTTTTTGTCAGAACCTTTTTGTTTATTTATTTAATTTTTTATTTATATATTTTTACATTTGATAGCTCTGAGATGGCACTGAGAAATACATTAGCTTCATTTGAAACTGCATACTTGTCACGTTCACTCTCCCGCCTTTTTGATCCAATTAATTTGGTGTTTACAAGTGGGTCATTAAACCCACCAACCAAGGAAGAAGTTGACAGTATTGTTAAAACTATAGCCAGGTAAGTGTTGTAAAAATCTCTTCTGTTCAGCTTTTTTTTTTTTTATGTTCATTTTAACTGTTTTACATTAATTTCAGTGTGCTAATATGGCTGGAATGGCTTTTGCAAAACTTGTATATTTGTATATTTGAGTAATTATTGCTTAAAGCTGAATACCTTTTGCACCACTACCACTAGTACAGTTTCCACACATCTCACTTCTTGGATTGGAAGTTTCTTTTGAGACTGACCCATTGCAGCATGCACAGATGGGGCTCTTTCTGAATCTCATCTGATCAACTCTGGTGTACCCCAAGGTTCAGTTATGTCTCCTGATCTCTTCTAGTAATGATCTATTTGCTATCACTTCTAACAACACATACTCTATGCAGATGATATTTTCCTTCATTCCTCATTAACATTCAGTCCACAGGCATCATCCATATACAAAGTAGACATCTCACACCAGATATGCACTGCTTCCATTAACAAAGAACTTGAAAACATTCTTGAATGAGAACATGATAACTTTGTGTCCTTCAACATCACCAAGACACAATCACTAGACATATCAAGGAAACGGTCTTGCACTAACTACACCCTCTTTACACATGAAAAACACACAGCTATGATCCTCAAAGTCATTACAAATTATAAGCTTCACAATCTCTGATGATCTCTTATGGTGACCTCACATATATAACTTGCCAAAACTGTAAATCAGACTAGGATTCTTCTTCAGAGCTAGAAAATACTTCAACCTTGATTACTTGCTGACCTCCAAGGCTCAAGGCAACCCACTTTGATGTACTGCTCACATCTCTGGGTTAGTGCTGCTGCTGCTACACACACAAGCAACCTTGACTGCATTCAACAGAAGGCCATTCGGCTGTTTGTCAATGATTCAATCACCAATTTGCTATCATCACTGTTTTTTCATGCTGCCTTTTCTCCTGCTTCTACAATGACCTCTGCTCCTCTGAACTAGCTTCAGCATTCCACCTCCTGCCAAACCCACTTGATGAACTCTTTTTTTCTCTTCCTGTTGTCCTTATTGTTTTTCACTCTTCGAACTCCACACTAAACACTTTGTTCAATCATTCCTACTCAGAACTGTATTGCATCAAGTAGATGAGACAATACACAAAAAAATAATTATGGTGGATCTGAACACATGACCCATGAGTACTGGCAGTTGAATACTTTATCCACTTAGACACAGTACTTCTTTATTGACCCTAGAGGTGTGAAAAACAAAGTCAATAATTGAACTCAGAATGATGAGTCATCAAACTGTATTTAATTTATACTTTACTGTTAGCACCAAGTCAAATTTTCTAATAATAAAAGCTTCTCATTTTAAATGTAGAAAATTTTCTCTTGCTTGATTTATGCAACTACTAAATTTCACTCACAAGGCTTTGGTCGACCTGAGGCTGTGGCTGTGGTAGAAGACACTTGCCCAAGGTATCACGTAGTGGGATCGATCCTGGAACAACATAGTTGCAAAGCAAACTTCTTAACTACACAGCCATGCCTGCAAGGAGCCTCTACATTGTCATTTAACCTACTAGTAATAGCAGCCAAGGACATATTGGATAATGTGGTCCTGGGTGCACTTCACCTGGGAAAAAGATAGGATGGTCACAGCTGGAATGCCTTTGATCATAGGTCTGCTCGATCAGGGCTGACCTGGGGCTACACAACAACAATACCCACAATCATCTCGAGGGAGCATCTACATGGCCACTCAGTTTGCTAGAAACAGCAACAGAATCTCACTCAAATTACACCCTACTATTCATCTTAAATGTAGAAGGACATATTGGATAATGTAGTCCTAGATACACCAAGTCTGAAAAAAAGAACAGTTGGTATGTCTTTGATCATAGATCTGCTTGATCAGAGATGACCTGGCTTAATCCACAACAACAACAACAACCACAATCATTACCACCATGAGAGAGGATATTGTCAGCCAGTAATAGTTATATGACTTGTCTAATTATTTGTTCTCTTTTTTTGTTGTTTGCAGTGAACTGAATGTGGCCAGTGTTGACATCAAGCTCAGTGTTACTGTGGCCAGAAATGTCACAAAAACTGTTAAGCTATTTTGTGTTAAAAGTGAACAATTGGTAAGCATTCTGTGTTGGTCTCTGTTCTGAGTATAACTTCCTCCCCCTCCTCACCAGTCTTGGAGCCCCTGAAAAGGGTCATGAGCACTCCCTTTCCTCCCATGACTAAGCCATTAAAAAAAAGAAATGTACGTCTTACAATTATTTCACATCTATTAATTTCCATGCTAGTATTTACATATGATCAACAACAGATATCAGCAAGCAAGGTTTTTTGGGTACTACATCCTTGATTTCTTGGAATTTATTTGCGATGTTTGGCAAACCAATGCAAAATTTGGTCTCGGTGAAGTAATTGATTTTGCAGTCATTCAACTGTGGATAAGTGCCCTGATTCTACCTATGATTTCGCAGTGGTGTGCTAAAGTGTACCTGATATGTTTAGATTGATCAGCCTGCATTGAGTGGATGTGATTACAAATTCAGATATTTCTACAAATATTTAAAGGAAACATTTTTATGTCTTTAAGGGGAAGGGGTATCTTAGTTTCATTTTAAAATTGACAAGTGTTCGTTGTGTTGATTGTTACAGTGTATGACAATAGGGCAACATCCCATATCTAAGGAAACTGGTGATGGTCTACATTGACAATAGTTGACAATAACTCCCATAATCATTAGATTTGTCTGAATAGATGATTAATCCGCATAGCTAGCAACCACTGCCCAGGTTACGCCTAACATGCCACCCAGTTTAACACCACCACCTGGTCCTTGGGTGCCTTTTGCAGATCTCACTCTGTTGCAAATATTCAGACCAGACTCCCCAGTCTCCTCACAACCCATGTTTTTCTTGCAGATATAGATCTGTAGATGTTCAGTTAGATATAGATCTGTAGATGTTCAGTTTGGAATTGGGTATATCAATCTTACCAGTCTGGGAGGGCCTGGAAAGGCCACAGGCACTGCTTTTTCTAACATAAAAACAAAAACCCAAGCAATAATTGTATGTCTATATTTTTATGTACCATAATTATTTGTGTATAATATGCACTTTTTTTCCAGATTTATAAACCTAAAAGTTAGGGCTACCTATTATACACGGGAACTTTTCCTGGCCACATGCGTTGCCATATTCAGGACAGCATGACTGAAATTAAGTTATATCTATGGTCCAAACTAACTTAATGTGTAAAACAGTTTCAATCACTAACCAAACACTGGATTTGTTTTTAAAAAAATGTATTCACATAGATATTAAACACATTTTAGTCTGCTTCACTGCTGTTTGTGTCAAAGTTAGACGTCATGACAGTTTCATCTATGTTGTCAGCATAGTAGATGTTTTCATCATCTTATCCTTCCTCAAAAAGGATGTTATCTTGTTTATAATTTTGTTTCTCCTAGTGTGAGTTTATTTTCACATCAAGCTTGTTGCATTTTTATGTGAACATGTCCATGCATTTGCTCTAAATACTGTGTAAATTTTGTGTTTCAAAACAATGTAAACAATATAAATTCTTATTTTTAGTTGATACAAACCGGATAAAAAGTCGAACAAAGGTTAAATTTAGCTGCTACAAATTCTAAAAAGTCAGGAGAGATGTTTTTTTTCCAGAATTTTGTAGTCCAAAGTTAGGGGTGCATATTATACACAAGTGCATATTATACACGAATAATTATGGTATGAACAGTATGAATTCATTGAACTTCAATAAACTTTTGTGTTAATTTCACTATTTTGTTTTGATTGATCTATTCTCCAATCATCTACAAATGTCATATTCCTACATATATACATATTTTGGGGCTAGGATTGAACTAATGCAATAAAAAACATTGTCTACAGCTAATCAATTTTCAATATTGTATTTTTGCAGTTGACCACTGATGGTGAAGCCAGCCAAGTTATACGTCCAGCCACTCCTGGACAGATCCGTAATGCAGCCATTGTCAACACTCTTTATCAATTCCATTTAGCTGTTTCAAAAGTAATTGTAATATTGTTTTCTCCCCATCAAAGATTTGTTTTCCTTCCTCAATTCTGTTTTGAAGTTGATTGAATATTATGTGCAGAAATTTTATTTAAAGTTCATTTTATATCTAATTTCATTTTTTTTTTGCTATACTATTTATAGCACATTAGTAAAAGTATATATTAGTATACAGTAGTTATCAATAGTATACATTAGCTATTGTATTCATTAGTAATAGTATACATTAATAAAAATATACATTGAGCCAATATAATTGACTGTTCTGTTCCCTGCACCAAAAAAGAAAATGTGTGGCCTTTGTGCCTATGTTAGAAATCAATAATAATATACATTAGTAATAATAAACATGTGTAATAGTATTCATTAGTAATAGCCAGAGGTGCACTACTGAAGAATTTGTGATACTCTACCAATAGTAGTAATTTGCAGTAACCTATTGGGTGTGTGGTGCATCACCGAAGACTTTGTCTCCATGTAGTGAATCAATGGCATGTTTTTCTCTTATCTTCTGTAGACCTATATGAGAAGTTCATTACAGCACTGCAAGCTAATGAAACTATTACTCTAATTAGCAGCATGTAAAAATGGATGTAAAACAGTAAACAAATTAGAAATATTAAAAAATTAAAATCTTATTGAATCTGAGGAAACTAGTGATGTTTTGTGTTGGCAACAAATAATGTCTTCTCTTCTTCACAGCATAAAATTTATTCCACTGTTTGAACTATTTGTATTATATTGAATCTGATAATTGGGAGTTCAATTTCCCTCAAATGTTCTTTTACCACTTCATCCCATTGGGAGAGGGGTAAAAAAAATAAGTACCAAATACTTGGATCAAGTGAATCAAATACATTCCCTTGTTTTTACAGAAAAGGACCCTATGTCTTACTAAGTGTTTGTTTCCTTTACAGGTGATTTCTGGGTTGAACTTTTACCCCAGTGAGGCCCTCCACAATTTGAATGAATCTTTGAAGGTTTGTGTCAGTTAAGTTTATTTCATGTTTTATTCAACAACACTAAGACCTGTTCAACTGGGTCAAAAGTGAGTTACAATTTTGACTCACTGTTCTTAAGTGCAATAAGAGTGCTTCATTATCGTCATCATTTTCATCATTTTTATGTCTGCTTTACCATGCTTGCATGAGTTGGACAGGTCTTCTCCAACACAGCATTTCACAAATTGTCACAAGGTTTAACATCCTGAGATCAACTTTCACCACTTCTGTCCATGTCTTCCTTGGTCTTCTTTTTCTGCAGGTTCCTTCTACTTAGATCTCTTGGCACTTCTTTACCCAACTGTCATCTTCTGTATGCATCACATGTTCGTATCAGCATGCTCTTCTCTCTTGCACATGACGTCTGATTCCTCTTGTACCTAGTTTTTCTCTCAGCTCATCTATGCTCCGTCATTCATGCTCATTAACATTACACATCCAGCAAAGCATGCTCACTTCATTTCTTTCCAGTCTTCACACAACCTCTGCATTTAGTGCCCATGTTTTACTACTATGTAACATCTCACTTCGTACACAAGCATTATACGATTTACCCTTCACTTGAAGAAAGAATCCCTTTGTTGCCAGCAGAGGTCCTTCTCTGTCAGCCTGCCTGTGATCCTACTACACCCCTAGTGCACCCATAGTTTTTACACTGGGCACACCATATAGAATTCCTTCCTACACGTTCTCTGCATATCGAGCATGGTCACTTCTCGGATGGCAGTAGAGATGTGTCTTCTTTCCTGTTAACTATAACTTTTGTCTTTGTTATATTTATTTTAAGGCTTCTTGATGCTAGGCTTTGCTTCCAAATTTGGAATTTCTTCTTCACTTGAGATTATTGTTTTTGAGTGTTGTTAGCATTAGGGTGGTGGATAGTAAAATCAGTAGATTGCTGGACAAAATGCCTTGTGGTACTTAGTCAAATTCTTTTACATTCTGAGTTCAAATCCTGCTAGGGTCGACTTTTCCTTTCATCCTTCTAAGGTTGATAAAATAAGTTCACATGAAACTCTATGCCCTTAAATTATATACATACACATATATATATATATCCTCATCATCATCATTGTTTTACGTCCGTTTTCCATGCTGGCATGGGTTGGACGGGTGATTTCAGCCCGCATCGAGTTCTCATTGGAGTCACCACTCTCCCAGACGGGTCGGCGGCCCACGTCTTGCTCGTGTTTCATTTG
>JAOPJM010001463.1:26540145-26553948 GCA_027124095.1 Muusoctopus leioderma | reverse complement strand
TGATAAGTACCGAAACAGTTTGCAAATTGTCAGCTCCTCTTAATTAATAAATATATATATATATATATATATATATATTCTTGAGATCGGCCCTTTCTTCTTTTGAGCTATTGGTAGGCTGTTAGACTGGCCCAGTTCTTTTATAAGAATTAAAAATGAGATTGTGGGTAGACTATAAAGATTGGTTTGACAGAAAGACAAAATATTTATGTAATGAGCTGGTAATATAATATCTTAGCCATTAAACTTTCTTAAGTGATGGAGGTAAAATAGAAAGAAGAAAAGCAGTATCTTGACTTATGTAAATTTGATTAAAATATTGTGATTAAAACTATATTCAGTACTTATATAACTTTATGTAAGCATCATCCTATTTTAGTTTTCACTCCTGTGTTCTCTATTAATTTTACAGTGCTGCACCAACCAGTACTGCTGTGGATGCTCCCTGTTCCCTGTACATGAAAGAATTACAGAGTTTTATTGCACGTGCACGCACTGACTATTTGTCACAGTATACTTGTACTGATTTCATCTATAACAGGTAATTGTTAAAGTTTTCTTATTTCTGCCACTGGTTTGAGATGTCAAGCTTCAGATTTATAGGCAAGACAAAATCACATTGAGAGAGTAGCTTGACATTTGAGGCATTGGCTTATGTATGCAGGAGAGATGATTATATTGGTAGGGATATGTCATGTAAATGGATGATGTGTCAAGGGAAAAAAATAGTATGTGCTAACAGTGGAAGATACCTGTGGCATAGAAAGATATGCGAAGAAGTTGTGAGTTTGGATCTCAGAATCTTAGGCCTCAAATATTGAGATTAATGGTTATATACTGATTAGCAGACTCATACAATCCATGTTAGCCTAAACAAACAGACATTAAAATGATGATGATGTTTAATGTTTATGTCTTACTCGAGGGCATTAACAATTTAAGTGAAGTAAATAGGTTGCATTATAGTTAGGAATTGAAAGTGGGTTTTACAGTTTGTTTGCTGAGAGCTCAATTCTACTTTGTAGTGTCCATCACAAACCTAATATTAAATTATGAAGCACACTTGAAATAGTCACAAGAATCTTTATAACCATAGTGATGACGGGTACTTTCCTTATATAATAGGATATTTACCACTTTACTTACAGTGATAGCAGTGTTATATACATAACACTATGCAGAATGTGTGAGCATTTCTTTGTATAAAAGTTGTTGTTGTTGTTAGCCCGCAAAGAGCTAGAATAAATACTGTGAGGCATCTCGTCCGACGCTCTAACGATTCTGCCAGTCCACTGCCCTAGGCTGGTACTACACTGAAAGGATGAAAGGCAAAGTTGACCTCGGTGGAATTTGAACTCAGAGCGCAGTGATTCAGAATGAATACTGCATGGCATTCTGCCTGATGCTGCCAATTCAATGCCTTTGTCCCTGATTGAGCAGACCTATAATCAAAGGTATTCCATTGTGACCATTCCATCTTATTTTCAGGAATAGTGTACTCAATGAGTTTTTTTTAAAGACAGCAGCAGATTTGACTGCTATTTCTAGCAGGTCAAGAGACAGTGTAGAGGCTCCCTCACAGGTTCATAAAAGTTTACAAATATAATGATAATTGGTATGAAATCTCTAGGAGTTTGAGTAACAATTAAAAGAGCTAATTAATATAGGTTGGAGAGAGAGAGAGGGGTATTTTATATAACTAGATTTAATCAGGAACCTTAAATTTCCTTTGGTATTGAAGATGTTTGTGCTGCTTACAAGGTACTTTGTTTTGAGTTGTAGGATAATTCTCAAATAGTTAAGTGCCATTACAAGAATGTAGTAGAAGCAATGGGTAAACTGGATTACCTTTGGGTAAGAAACATAACATTGATGGTAATGATATAATGGTAACTCATTTTCAAATATATTTCTCTGTTTTGTCATGTGTTACACAATTAACAAGAATTAGAAAAAAGGACAATAAGTTTGTATTTTGTATTTATTGCCCAATAAGCATTGGATTAAAATCTTTCCACTAGATTATTTATTATTTAACTCCAGCAGACTTATGATTAAAGGCATTCCAGCCATGACCATCCCATCTTTGTTTTTCAGTCATAGTGTATCTAGGACTACATTGTTGTGGTTGGTAATGATGGGGTTTAGCTCCAGGTCAGCCCTGAATAAGTAGATCTATGATCAAAAACATTCCATCTTTTGATTTTCAGGTATAGTCTATCTAGGACTTAATTAGCCAATCTGTCCTTCCTTTTTTAAATACAGTAGTGTGTGATTTGATGGAGATCTGGCTACTATTTCTAGCAGGTCAAGAAACCATGTACATCTTTTATTTGTTTCAGTAGCTGGAACATAGATACCATAAAAGAAAAGTTGGTAATTAGAATGGTATCTGTTTGTAAAAACATGTATAGGGAGCATTCACTTTTTTGTACTAAAACATGCTGAAATATTTCACTTAAATAATTCTGTATTTGTTAGAATAGATAATTTTCAACTTTTTTAATGTGAAAGTTCTGTTTTCACGGATCTCATACCTGTTAGAAATTTGGAATTTTGCCTCATTCCTGCCAACTTAATCTCAAATTTCTTTTGAATTATTCACTTCTTTTTGCACTCAAACGTGCTGAAATAGTTCATTTAAGAGATTCTGCTCTTGTTAGAATAAAGAACTTTTATTGTCCTGTAGGACACCGTTCCACACAGTACTATATCATCAAATTGATATGTATCATTGAACTATATATTATGATGAAAGTGAACTATTTTTTGTGTGAAAACACCTTAAGCACCTGTGTTTTTTACCTGCAAATTTCAAAATAAATAAGCTTCAGAAAGCCTGATTTTAGGCATTTTCTGCTTAATCATAGAACTTAAAAATTTTCAACAGGATGTTAAGAGTTAATCTGCTATGTCTTGTTAGAAATTTTAAATTTTAGCCATTATCATCCAGCTTAGAAAGTGTCAAATATCTTAAGAATTAATCACTTTGTTGCACCAAAACATGCTGAAATATTTTACTTCAGGGATTCTGCATTTGTTAAAATAGATAGTTTTCAACTTTTTTAATGTGAAAATTCACAATTTTCACTGATCTCAATATCTGTTAGAAATCTGGCATTTTGTCTCATTCCATCCAACTTAGTGTAAAGTTTTTTCCCAGAATTATTCACTTTTTTGCACCAAAATGGGTATAGGCATTGCTCTTTGGTTAAGAAGTTCACCTTGGGTACATGTCTTGTACCATAGCCTCAGTTTCATCAAAGCTTTGTGAGTGAAATTTGGTAGACACAAACTGTGTGGAAGCAGCTGTTCCTGTTCTTGTGTTGTAGACTTAATTTGTTGCCTGGTTTAACTATCACCTGGCATCTGAGTGTCTTTGGTGGAGTCTACTTTGCTGCATACATTAGGGCCAGATCCTCCATCAGAAAACCTGAAAAAGATCATGGGTACTACTTTTCCTCTTTCAACTAAGTTATTAAAAGAAAAAAGTACAAACCAAGGAAAAACATTTACATGTTTTTCCTTGGTTTGTACTTTTTTCTCTTTTATAAATCTTATCTCTTTATTGCAGCATAAAAGGAGTTTGTTGCCGATGTATTGAACTGTTTGTGCGACATGCTTGCTTAGTTCGTCCACTAGGAGATGGTGGAAAAATGAAACTTGCCTCAGATTTTGCACAAATGGAAAGTGCTCTTTCTCCATTTTGTTATCGTCCATCTGATCTAGGTCGACCGTACCGTCTTCTCAGATCTTTCAGGTTTGTTTTTGTTATCTTTCCTTGAGTGCAAGTGAAAAACTGAATAGTTCTTAATAGTTGCAGTTTGATTTTTCCTAAGGTAGCTAATAAAATGAATCTGAAATCTTGCTAAAACAGTTACTGATCTGAGACTTTAGTTCATTATTCTGAGTTGATAGTTTTTGTTATATATGTTTCCTGTGGATCAAGTTGTTAGTTTACATCAGATTCAGTGTCATCATATTGATTTATAACATGGACGTCAAGCCTAAAATATAATATTGATATTTATCAGTTTAGCCTAAAATACCTTGCAAAAATTCTTTTCATCTTCTAGACCATATTTGGAAGATATATATGAAAATTTAAAAAAAAAATAGAAATTTTAGAGATGTAAGAAAGACTTCCACAATTAGATGTAACATTTTGTTTATTGTAAAATAAATATTTGAAAAAAGCGTTTCCATTTTATATCATATACTAACAGCAAGCCCCTGGTATTGTGAAGCTTCATAGATAATGTCAAGAAATTAAACCAGTGATTAAGAAATATTTTAATCATCTTTCCACCTTAAGTCTACTTTTCTTTGATTACATAAAGATCTGTGTAATGTCTGAGTGTAGAATTCAGATGAAACCACCGATTAAAAAACATAGTACAATGAATAAAAAAGTCAAAAACAAAAACAATTTATATATCACACTAAATTTTGAATGTGTTTTCATCATTTTGTTTTACATCCACTTTCCATGCTGGCATGGGTTGGATGTGTGATTTCAGTCCGAGTCGATTCTTCATTGGAGTCACCACTCTCCTAGATGGGTCTTTGGCCCACGTCTCGCTTGTACATTTCATTTGGCTTGGTTTTTACAGCTGGATAAGCAAATATCACAATATTAAAAATAAACTAATAAAATCACATCAAAATAATCTCTTAATGTAAAGTAAGAAAAACTGATACAACTCCTTCCAAATTTAATCCTTTCTTATTAGTATCAGAAAAAAAAATATTAGTCAAAAATATAAACAATCTATATAAATAAGCATGAATGTTTGTCTTGAAACAATGTCGCCATTTCTGAATGAATCTTTACCATGGACATCCTAATGTACCCCAGAAAATTTTGTGTACAACGAAATCTGGAATCCCACCTTGGAATACACATTTTTTGCTTAAAATATGAAATTTCCCCATAAGAGATGGGGGAAAGACAAGATGCTGCACATGAGTAGGATGGGAAAAGTAAGAAGCAAAATTATTATAGGTGGTCAAGTAGGAGGTAGTTTTAAAGAAGGGGAGAGAGAAAGAACAACACAGGTTGTTCTTTCTCTCTCTCCCTCTTATATATGAATATATCCCATTTGCTTCTGTTATTCTTTCTTTTCTCCTGGCTCTCTACATTCTGAGTTCAAATCCTACCAAGGACTACTATTATTTTTTAAAGTAATATAAATGTTGAATAATTTTTATTCTACTGCTATCTCTATATCACTTTTGAAAACTTGGGTATCTATGATGACCATAAAGATTTGCTATTGATTCATTTACATTTAACAAAAATAAAATAATGTTTCTACATATTCCACACCTGGGCAATGTCGGGTATCTCTGCTAGTATTTTTATAATTTTAATTGAAGTGTATTTTGTTTTTAGGCCACTACTGTTCCAGTCTAGTGAACATATTTCCAGAAATCCTGTCCTCGGTGATGTTATTCCTTATAGTTTGGTTTTGGGTTTCCTATTTGCCAGAGCTCCTACAGAACTTACATCTCCTCACCAGGTATATATAGATATATCTTTTTTTTTTGCCTGAGCTATTACTGAAATATTTATTTTCTTCAAAAATGTATAATGATAAAAACAAAAATCAATACTCTGCATTTTATTTCAAACTTTCTGGTTAGCTGTCTTTTGTTGTGGGAGGATTTGAAAGGGTTCATAATCTTTTATAAGCAAATTAAATGTGTTAAAAAAGCAACTTTAAGAATGATTAATGACTTCTGTTTCAGAATGCTGATTGGTCAGTGAGTTATTATTCCCAATGGTTAGATAATCACACATCTGAAAAAGATAGACTCACATTTATTAAGTAAGTTTCTTTTGTATATTCATAGAAGTGTGTATAATTTTCTTTTCTTAGTTCAGGGGTTGGTAAACTATGGCCTCATTTAATCCAGCCCAACAACTTCACTGAATATGTTGCATACAAAATTTCTATTTTTGGTTTGCAAACAATAAAATTCAGTATTGAAAAATAGAGCAAAAGTTTTATTTTCGAAGTGGCCTCAAATGAATCAGTATACCAAGTGAAATCCCTTCACTTGGTATAAAATGAAAGTTTCCCCAGGGGCAAGATTTTAAATAATAAATGTTTTCACCTTCTTAAATGAGTGGAGCAACAGTGTCTCATATGCTGTTGCTATACAGTTTATATGAATCATCAATTCTAAGAAAGGGGGTAGTGACAAATAAATGTTTACTGTTTTCATAAAAAAGATCTTTTTAGTGTGAATACCAATGAGATGGAACATTTTGAATGAGGTAATGAATTAGACATGTATCAGATCAGAATGCATATTCTTGGGAAAAAGCATTATGCGGTGGTGGTAGTTGGGGGCAGGAAGTCTTGAACTGAAGTCATCATAAGATCTTGATAAGTTAGACATGACAGTTAAGATGATATAGTGTCTGATTAGTTGGAGAAATGCTGTTGTTAAGCTGAAGATGTCTGTGTGTATGAATATATAATAATAATGGATCTCCGTCTGAAACAGACGAGTGTTCAGTTGTTCGATCAACTGAACTACCAACTCACTGAATTAGCGTGTAAGCGGCTGAGTATTCCAGACACGTGTACCCCTAACATAATCAGAATCAGCGTGACAAGGCTGGACCTTTGAATTATAGGTACAATCCATCTGACGTTCTTCTACAGAGATTCCGTCTACGCAGATTCACGAACAAGGCTTGGGTTGACCCGAGGCTATGGTAAAGACACTTGCCCAAGATGCCACGCAGTGGTATCAAACCCGGGACCTCCTGGTTACGAAGCGAACTTCTTAACCATTCGGCCAAAGTACACAATTATAAGCACAATATAAATATAACTACAGCTATTTAATCCAAATTGTTTAGAAATTCGTCTGTTGCTTTGCATTATTGCAAACTTCTCAATAAATTCACTGTATAATCTTAACAATAACAAGGATGGTGTTAAGCATGGTAGCTGACAGATTTAACTTAGGTTACAATTTTTAAATACTAGTATCAATTGTGACCATACCATTTTAGTATTTCAATTAATAGCCAAATATGTCTGTCATTCACTTAAGAGTTAGTTTAATGGTGTAATCTAATCTAACAATACGAGAACGGGGTGAGGGCTGAGGAAGGCAGTTTTGTTATTGACATGAAAATGCATAATGTGTTGTGCTGTTACTTTTAGTTCTTTTAAAGAAAGCAATAATATATATTGTGGGTGTATGGAGGAATATATGGAGTTGGTGTGCTATAGCATATACAAAGTTGGTGTGTAGTGGTATTCATTAAGATGGAAATGCCATGGGTTATAGTGGTACATGTTCAATTTGAAATCTATTAGGAAAGTATTGGGCTTCAGTGTATGGCAGTTTGTATCCTGCCATTATGTTGTATGGAGTCTGCAGTTAAGACACATAACTCTCAATGGCCAAATTCTAGGTTGTTGTTTAGCCTCAGGTCAGTCCTGATTGAGCTGACCTATGGTCAGATGTACCAGCCATGATCATCCAGTCCTTTTCTCAGACATAGTGCGTTATCCAATGTGTCCCTATTTTCTAAGATGGTAATATTTAATTTGTGCAAGTTTTGGCTGATATTTCTAGCAAGATGAGTGATCATGTAGAGGCTACCTTGTTAGCTTGCTGAGTTTTAGGTAGATACTTCAGATGGTATCATTCACTGATGTAGGCAGTGGAAGCACTACGGAATTTATGAGTTTCATTGGTTTGCAGAGCTGAGTTTAAATCCTTCCTTAAAAAAAAAAAAGCTACCTGCGATAGACCCCCTATCCTAACTAAGGGAAATTTTATCTCATCTGCAGACATTGGAGTTTGCCACCAAATCTTTGGAAAGGATTGGTGTTTTTGTTTGTCTGGAAGAATTCACCTAGATTATAAGCTTGCTATAATTGGCTATATTATATATCATTTCCTTGACATATATCTTCTCTTAAAAAGGCCTCGTAGGTGTATTGGAGTTTATCCTAAGTTTGAGAGATTCTTCTTGCCATAGAATACACTGCCAATCAATCACAGGTTTTGTCCTTGAGTTAATTTGAAACCAGTGTTGCAAGCAAATAAAATATCTGGAAGTTATACAATTTTGCCTTTTTAGCTGGCAGTGACAAAGTGCACCTTTTCATGGCACCTATCTACAGTTAGATGAACCGGATCACAGAGAGTTAAATGCCGCTTTCATAGACACCTCGTACTGCCAGTAACGGGATAGGAACGGTTAACACCTTTTTGACTCATACATTAAGAGTTGCAAATTGTTATGTACATGTGTATGTATCAATATGTGTGTGTGATACTTGCATGTGTGATATGCATACATGGCTTGTGTGTTTATCTATGTCTATATTTATTTCTGTGCATGTGTATATGTTTGTATATATGAGTATATACTTAAACAGATAAGATGTATTGGTTCAATGATTGAAATATTGATTGTGTGCTTCATATTTTCTCTGTTCAAATCTTGGTATACATACTGGCAGTGTATGAACATTACCAATATGTACCACAGTTTATTAGAAAATAATTACCATTCTCTACTGCTTGGTATTATGAAGGGAAACTATTTGTAAATAATGATGTATCCAATTCATGCTTGCATAACAAAACAAACCTAGAAAGTGACATCGATGAAGTCACTGTGAACAATAGAGCATATGTATGTATACATAGAAGCCCCTTAAAAGATGTTTTGATTGTATGTCATTTATATCCAGTTTCTCAGTTTCTCTTTAGGAATAGATCATGGATTGTTCTAGGCAAACATGCAAGCTTTTCTTTTTTATAAAGATTCTCAATAAAATGAATTACTATTACAATTATTTACATTCTATAGAATATGTTTACAATGTCATTATTGATTATACAGCATATGGCAGTGGAAATTCACTTCAAATTGTTTCTATCTTTAAATATGTGGCCTGAATTTTATTCCTAATTTAGTGATTAAGCAATAATTGTTAGTATCATATTGTGCAACATTTCTTTCATTGGTAGTTATTAGGTTTTTCAATTACAATTAGTGCGACTGGTAACAACTTTGCATGTTTGAAGCTGTTTCTATTAAAAGTTTGTTTGCTTTGTGGCTTCACTGTTTATAAATGGGAGATGAAGAATAAGAAATGTCTTCTGGATAATAACACTGAACAAGAAAATAATCTTGAAAGGTATGACTGATTTCTTTTCTATAGAATTCTCACTTGGCTGAAGTGATTAACAATTTAAAATGCTGCAATAACAGAAAGCTGTAAAATATTTTAATTTACTTGTGTTCATTTTTGTTTTTTTTTCTTAGATGATGAAATACTGAGCTGGTTTGGTTTAGCTTCCTAATTTTTTCATTTGTATCTCATCACTGGTTCTCTGTTGTGTCTTTACTCAGTTTATTCTTGCTGAAAATTAGAAACCAAGGGTGAGATTGTTTGCTTATATAATATGAAACTGACTGATTTAATCCCAGCAAAAAATAATTCAGCTCTTTCCATACTCTACCTGTTATTGAGAGTGAAGTTAGATTAAAACCAATTTACTTCTATGAGGTAATCCAGTGCTAGAGCTAGATATACTTCTTATAAGGATTGTATAGTCACTGTCTGTATCTGTCTCCATATGATACTAAAATCCTATGCAGATAACTTGGACAATCAAAGCTCTATTATTAGTGACATCAAGTAGGGATGTAAATTGTTTTTAACATTAGTAATAGAATTTTTGAAGGAGTTATTACTTAATTCATGCTATTTATATTTCTGAAAGTCTTTGAATGTTTATTCACCAAATACGTATAAATTTTAGTGTTAAAACTAAATAACCTTAACTCTGGAGACAGCACGTTTATTAGCGATGCGGTTAGACTGTGTAACCAAATATTAGCTTATTCATCAAATCATTGTATGCGTATCATTTTGATTGTTGAAGTAGCTATCAGCAGAAAAAAAAACCCGTTTCCACAGTAACATTTTGACTAAAACAGTTAATTGCCTAATGATAACTATCTTCTCTGGAGCTGGAATTTAGATATATTTGAAGAAGGAAACTATTTCTCTTAAAGTAAAATTTTTTATTGTATTTAAAATATATTTGTTGTTTAAAACTTTTTCTATACTTTTCTGGTAACTAAAATATATCTTAACATTCCAATCTCGCTATTAGGCTAGTTTCTCATGCTAGGGAGGCTTACCCCTTCTACCAGTAAAGAGTAAGATGTGATTTGATATATATATATATATATGTATTTATTGCTGCTAAATTCTCAACCACCAAAGTTGCCATTGAAGTATTCCTAAACATTGTTATTGCTGTAGCACCCCTCGATGTGATTTTGCTTTACTGATGAGAGGAGTGCAGGCATGGCTGTGGTTATGAAGTTTGCTTTGCAACTATTTGATTTTGAGTTCGATCCCACTGCATGTCACCTTAGGCAAGTGTATTCTACCATAGCCTTGGGTCAACTAAAGCCTTTTAAGTGAAAATTGGTAGACAGAAACTGTGTGGAGAGCTTGTTGGAGGGACTGTTCCTGTTCTTGGGTGGCAGACTTAATATGTCGCTCAGTTTAACACTAGCACCTGGCTCGTGGGAGACTTTAGTGGAGTCCACCCTGTTGCAAGCATTCGGGCCAGGTCTCTGGTCTGAAGATAACTTATTCCATTTCTCCCACCAGTCTGAGGCCCTGCAAAGGGCCATAGATGCTGGCCTTTCCCTTCTGACTAAGCCATAAACAAATATTTAAAAAAAAATACACTTCAGGTAGCCTCCAATGTTTCTCTTGTAGCTGAAACCTTCACAAGCACACCAGGCACCATTGAAATTCTCTACTGGCACTGTTTCTGGTATTTGTTAATCCTGAAGAGTTCTGTTTAGTTTCTCACTAACATATAACAACTGTGAGCTATACTTTTAAACACTGATACCCTTTTAGTTATACTACCAGATTCAATTATTCAGTTAGCTGGCATAGTTTGATGGTTATTCTCCAGCCCTTCATATAACCTATGTTGGCTAATAAATAGCAAGCAAATGAGAAGGAAAACTATACAATAGATATTAAAAATTAGCTTTGGCTGAGTGCTTTACTATGATTATATATTTATTGTAATATGACAGGAGCTAATATTGTTATACAATCTAGTTAGTGATGAAGCAAGGAAATTATAGAATTAAAAAAATGATATCCATATAAAATAGCAAAGGAAATAATATATTTGATAATGATGATAGTGGTGTTAAAAGTAATAACTATTATCATTATTTGTAAAGGTGGTCAAATTAAATACTTTGCTTTAGTTTGATACCTTGCTGTCCTAATTTCAATTTCTCTTTTTGCCAACTCTACTTTAATTTTCTGTGGTCAATAAAATATATATCACTAAATAGACAGGGATTGATTCAATCAAATATATCTCTCCTATACAAAACAGGTATTGTGTATAGTTAAAAGAAATCATTGTTTGTGATATTGGAAGTAGCAGGAACAGTTGCACCTAAGTAAATGCTTTTTAGTAGTTAATTTTATCCCTCTGTTCTGAGATCAGATCCTACCAAGGGTTGATTGCTTTAATTTTTCTGCAGTTGAGAAAATAAGGACTAGTTATATCAGCATCATCTATTGACTACAACTTGTACTTATGTTGAGCACGATGACAGATGTGCCACTTATCCTAGTCCATCATGGTCTTGACCATAGTTTTAGAACGCCCACAGTACACCCTCTCATGAGTTGGTTCCCAGATGATGATTTAACTAGCGGGCAACTCTGGGTGTTGAAGACTGTTCCTGGCAAGTTGCAGCTGGTTTCCTGTTATCTTGTTGGTTAACAGTTATATACTGAGTCAACTATAAATCAACCACACTCCTCTCGTGTAAAGGAATCCTTATTGTTGGTAGTGCTATGGTTATCGAATCCAGGTTGTGCATTTAAATGCTTTTTGTCCTTGAAGAGCATTAAGTCTGTTTGTCAAATCCTTGCTTAAGAAAGAAACCACCATCAAGATTTCCTTGTTCGAAAATGCTGTTGAACAAATTCTCACATTTACACAAGTTCAAATATTGGAATAAACTTTATGCTGTATGGAAGAAACATGTAATGTTTCAGGTAGAAGCCTTTGCCAAAATGTTAGATTTCTCCTCTTCCACACAGCATAAAATTTATTCCACTGTTTGAACATATTGTTTGATTATTTGCCGACACAGACCATCACTAGTTTCCTTGGATTACATTAACAATTTGAGCTTTAAATCTGCTTGGAACATTGAGGTTTGTTTTTAGTTTTGTTCAGGGATAAAAGTAAGTTTGGGGTACAAGATGTATTCAGTGGTCTGATCAGATAAGAGGGTTTAGTTAATCAGTGATGAGTGAAGTGAGCTTGTGATTTGATTGTTAGAAATTTGAATAAGGTTGATTAATAAAGACCTCCAGTAATACAGAACTTACTGACATAAAGACTTTGACAATATAAGCTGCACCAAAATTTAGGTATATATAGGTATATATTGTATGCCTGTGCACACCTATCATCTTAAGAAGTCTGCCTTGTTTTATGATAGTTGTATTCTATCTTCTAAGTTACACTAATACTTCAAATGAAGGTATTAGTGTAACTATGTTGACAGAAAAATGTAATGTCATGAGTAGACTAGTTAATGTTTTTACTCTCATTTACTTACTAGGCATCATTACAATTTACTCTGGGATCCATATTGTGTGTATGTCTGTAAGTATCAGGAAATCTGCATTTGTGCATTGGTTTGGTTATGTCATCTCTAGACAATACTATAACCAAATACTATATATATATATATATATATGCTAAAATGCATGCATACATGTATGTACCTCCTTTTACACAATTTCATGTTTCTAGATAAGAACCAGATCATTATATTCTTAATGTTCAGTAAGTTTGTTTTGAGGAACCAGAATCACCCAAGATTTCAACTTAGGATAGAGCAATATGTAGATATATATATATATATAAACCATCCTGCATCACTTAATTTGTTTGAAATTTTATTTCAGAAAAATCCCAGAACACTAGCTATGTGGTGTCAGCCTATTGATTTACTGGTTGTGCATGTATTTAGTTTTTGGTTCTGAGGTGAATCTTTAGAGAATATATTAACATTTTCATATTTTCTACATATTTGTATGGATACTGTGAATGAAACAGTTCAGCATTTGAGCACAAATAAATAATTCAACAATTTATGACAAAAATTGATATTCTACTTTCAATTCCAGTGATATTAAGTAGCTGATGTCAACATTTTTTTTATTTTTGAATTGAAATACACTTGATAAAAATCATGATTGGATCCACATTTTCAGACTGTTACTTATATTTTATATCTATTTCCTTAGATCAAAAGTTTATTTTGTGATCTAGGGTCACACTCCCCACTCCCATTGTGTTATTCCTTATTTTATTTCTAATTGTTGAAGTTCTGAAAACTACTAACTGTATTGTAAAAAGGGTTTTTCATTTCTTTCTGTTCAAAATTTGAGATTCAGTGTCAATTTATAAGGCAGTGAAATATAAATAAGGTATGAAGATCTACAGTGCTTACAGTTAAAGGCTTGTTCTTCATCTGGCTTCCTGCAGGTAATGAAATATGTACCAATGATATACTAGTTAACCCTTTCGGTACGGGAGTCGTCAATAAGCGACTTGAGATTTTTTGCGCGCATAACCAGGAGTCGTCAATAAGCGCTTCTGCGCCCAATTGAGTTCCGGTAGTCGTCAATAAGTGAATAACGGTTTGTATATGAAATATGCCCTTCTTACATG
>JAOPJM010001463.1:26339499-26350623 GCA_027124095.1 Muusoctopus leioderma | reverse complement strand
GGGCCGAAATCACCCGTCCAACCCATGCCAGCATGGAAAACGGACGTAAAACGATGATGATGATGATGATGATATGTGTGTGGTGTGTGTGTGTGTGTATGTGTGTGGTGTGTGTGTGTGTGTGTGTATGTGCGTGTGCGCGTGTGTCCAGGTCTGTGTTTATATTTACACCAGTCTAAAAATGCTGTTGTTTACGTTGTGTCCCTTTATGTAACCTAGCAATTCAACAAACAGAGATCGATAAAATAAGTATTTTAAAACTGTTGAAGGCGGTGCTCAAGCATGGCCACAGTCCAATGACTGAGACCAGTAAAAGAGTAAGAGAGTATAAAATGTCCCAAAACGTTGTCAGTACACCTATGGCCTGGTGGTCACTGACAACAATTCCATTGCATCTCAGCTGTGAAAAGTTATTTGGGACAACAGTTTAAAAATGATGAAATATACTTACAGCAATCTTTTCCTCTAATGGTATCATTAGGAGTCCCTCCAACACACTTGTTTGGTTCTGGGACAGAAACTCTCCACCGGCCTCCATACTGATCACACTCAGTGTACTCATAGTGAAAGTCTTTCTGCAATGACAAGTTAAGCAAGTAAATGACAGGTAATCAGTCAACAAAAATATTGTTTTAAGATTTTTCATGGATGCTGACATTTCTATTTATAAAGCAAAGTTAATAGATACAAATCACCAAGATAAACAACAGGCAACAGGTTAGGGAACCTCTACGTGACACTCAACATGCTAGAAACAGCAGCCAGATCTCTCTCAAATTACACTCTAGCATCTTTAAAAACAAAAACAAAGGAAAAGACACATTGGATAAGGTGGTCGTATATACATTGTGTCTGAAATACTAAAAAGATGGATGGTTATGTTTGCAATGCCTTTTGATCATAGGTCTGTTTGATCAAAGGTGACCTGGAGCTAAACAACAACAACAGGTTACATATAACTGACACAATTTTTCTTCTCCTTCTTATCCCTAATAATTGTACTTCCTTGCCTCTGAGAAATGACAGCATAATTGTTTCTACATTAAACTTCCTAAACATGATCAGAGGAAACCTTCACTACTATCAATTTCATGTCAAGAGCAGAATCACTGGAAACAAACGACAACACCATACCAAGAACTGAGACAGGGTAAATTAACAGAGGGTGATAGTGTTTTTTTAAAATTTATAAATGCCAAACTACACTAAAGAAACTGTTTGAAATGTAAGTGGGTTCGTGCAGAGCCTGTGTCGTCCTTTTCCTCAAGCAATGAGTTACTCTGGGCCAAAGATATGTAACACAAATGCATATCTAAATATATCTCATTAATACCAGTTATTACTCGGGTTTCTGTTCTGAAACTTCAAATTTTTGTTTTAGTCATAAAGAGTTCAACAGAATTCAAGACAAAGTATATTCAGGGAACTTCAGTCAGTATGCAGTTAATTTGTTGTTTTCGTAAAATCTGTAGAAAATAATTGAAAGTGTTCCACACCAAAACATTATTGCTATGACAATGGTATATCGACAGACGCTATCAAGAATTGGTTCAATATGTAGCAGATATTAAGCCAATAAACCTCAAGTACATAAGATTGGCATGCTTGCTAAACTGAAAATGTGCTCATATTTTCAAGGTCAATCATACAGTGATTAGAATACTCAAATCATAAGTGACAAATTATAAGAATTAAAAGTAAAGTCAATAGGACAGTGGCTTACTAGCTGAAAGAGCAATGATTCTTATGTTGTCACCTGGACTACACAGTGTACATAACAAACACTTCTTTCAATGGCCCAGTCCATCTAGCTGCTAATAGGTATCATGTGGAGGTACAGTTCAGCATTGCTAGCAGCAGGACACTATACAACTGACTTATATTTTGTAAGCTTACAACGGGGACCCTCTTCCCCAAAATCCATCAACAACGTTAGCTTGGAAAGATTTTGACTCTACCTGGTAGATATACTACATGAAAACCAAGTCTTCAGTGGTGTTGCAATGACCCCATGAGTTACAGAATTTCACTTTTAATGAGAATTACATTTGGCTTAAGAACTTAAATAACATAACCAATGCTGTCTTTGGTGCCAAGGAATTCTGTCTATGAATATACATCTTTTTCTCTCTGCCCCCCCCCCCTCTCTGTATAAAGTAGAGATTGTACGATTGATGTAATAAAAGGATAATATAATAATAACATATAGCTAGTAGAAACAGGAAATAATTGGAGGAAATAGAATTTATTGAATATCAATTGTGAATATTTATAGATGCAAAAGATTCTCTTATTCAAGTAACAAATTATTTGAGAATGAAAAGCATTAACATGATCTTGCATGAAAGAAAATTAGAATAGTATGAACGTGTAATATTTGAATGGTTGACAATAATGTAGGTTAGATGAGGGGAATATATTCAGGACAGAATGTTCAATATTTTATGTTCAACCTTTTGTTACTGTATAGTAAGAAGCTACATTTTATTTTGGGGTATCAATTCCGTTATGTAGATTGCTTTTACAGTATAATGAGAAATATAAAGTTAAAGAGGAACAGAGAGAAGTGAGAAATAAGTGAACAAAGTATTATGAAATAATCTTTGAGAAACAACACTAGCAACTGAGGAGATAATGTGACAGAGAATAGATTGATTTGATGTTAACACAGAAATATAGATGCAAAATCATTTAATATTATTGTTGTGGCATGAAGTGAAGACCATAATTATTTGGGTATAATATGCACTTTTTTCCCAGATTGTTAAACCTAAAAGTTAGGAGTGTGTATTATACACGAGAACTAAATATTAAGTTTTTTTCCAGCCATATGCATCACCATATTTGAGACAGCATGACCAAAAGTAAGTTATATCTATGATCCAAACTAACTAATGCGTAACAGATTTTAAATCACTAACCAAACACTGAATTTGTTTTAAAACAAAAATTTATTCACATAGATATTAAGCAAATTTTAGCCTGCTTCACTGCTGTCTGTGTCAAAGATAGATGTCATGACAGTTTCATCTATGCTGTCAGTGTTGTAGATGTCTTCGTCATCTTCGATGTTGTCATTGTCCACAGAGTCATCTTGACCTTCTTCCTCAAAAAGTATGTTATCTTCACTGCCATTCAGTGCATTTGTGATGCAGCATTTTTTTAATGACTTTGCCACAATGGTTTCAAGGATGCTCTACCAGGCTTCCAATATCCATGTACATATAACAGAAAGCTCTGGTCGGCGAATGCGGCCTGTCAGAGTGAGTGACTTGTTCCCCTCTGCCAGCCACTGGTTCCACTTGTTGATACTGATGTCCAGTGGTCATCCCACCAGGAATGATGGCAAGATCGGTTTTCATCGATTCCAGTTTCTGTTTCACATTAATCTGTGGATGGCATCTGAATGCATCGAGGACGAGTAAGTATGGCTGTTTCAGCAGGCCACCTACATCAGTGTGAATCAGTTTTTCTCATTACCAATGGTCTTGATATAGAATGTCTTCTGGCCCTTGAAATCCACTGTCTGTGCATAGAGGAGGTCAAAGCTCAGCAGGGTTTGATCTGTATTTCGAATCTGTGACAGATCGTACCCCATAGCATCCCGTCGTCTGACCATGAAACGCTGAAACTCCAGCAAGTTGTCTTCGAAATCTGTGGGCAATTTCTGTGCTATGTGAGTCTGGCGACGAACTGATAAATTATGTCTCTCCATAAAGCGCTGACACCACCTAACACTGGCCATGAAGTTATCAGGCATTGTTCCCATCTTCTTTGTGATTTTCTGTGCCTTGAGGTGCATGTCAGTTGTGCTGATTCCAATGCCGGCCATTCTGTGTTACTTCACCCACTCGATCAGCTCTTCTTCCAACTTCGGAAATGCTGCTGATTTCCCTCTGTCTGCCTTCTTCGACTTCAGCATGGATTGAAGTTTGGACTTGTTTTTGTGCCAGAATCAGATATTGCACTCAGAACATCCAAAGTGATGACCAGCTGTTCGGTTCCCATTTTCCTCTGCATATAAGACTACCTTCAATTTTTCTGCACTTGTGTAAGTTAATCTCTTAGATATCATGGTCAAAAAAGTGAACAGAGTCACACGTGCTTAGGGAATTTGGTTTGCAATAAATGGCACCTGACTGAGTTTAACGGGGGAAGCTATGAGCAGAGTCGTGTCGTGGCTGACTGCAGGTGACCGATAAATGGTAGACATTTTTTTCAGTTATTTTATATGCCACATACGAACATAGTAGTAATGTCCACTTCTGTTTTATGCTGCTACAAAGAAATAGCCACTGGAATGTGTGTTTGTTTATAATTTTGTTTCTCCTAGTGTGAGTTTATTTTTGCAGCAAGCTTGTTGCATTTTTGTGTGAATATGTCCGTGTGTTTGCTCTAAATACTGTGTAAATTTTGTGTTTTAAAACATAATGTAAACCGGATAAAAAGTTGAACAAAGGTTAAATTTGGGTTAAATTTAGCTGCTACAAATTCTAAAAAGTCAGTGCGTATTATACAGGAGAGATGTATATTTCCAGAATTTTGTAGCCCAAAGTTAGGGGTGTGTATTATACACAAGTGTGTATCATACACGAATAATTACCGTAAGTAAAAAATTAACACATGAAAACAAAAACGAAATTTTTTCCAAACATATGTGTTATTTTGCACCACTAAATATTATTATAGCTACTGATATCAGAAATATTTTGTGTTGCGATTCAACAAGGGAGCTGCAATGTGGTCATTCGACCTGCTAGCACCCTAGCATCTTAAATAAAGAAGGATAAATTGAACAATGTAGTTCCTGATATATAAAAAGACAGGATGGTCACAGCTGGAATGCCTTTGATTATAGGTTTGCTTGATTAGGGTTGACTTGGGACTAAACAACTAACCAGATATTATAATGTTATGTAAATAATGTATGTGAACATATTTCTATTGTATTTTGTTTTTCATAAAACTGATATCATTTTCATATAACCTGTATTTCTATTGCATTTTGGTTTTCACATAGCTGATTTTGTTTTTCCTATTCTTTTATTCTTTCGCTGGCTTTGGACTGTGGCCATGCTGGGGCAGAGCCTTCTAGGGTTTTAGTTTTATTATATCGACTCTAGTGCTTTGTTTTGTACTTATTTTATCTATCTGGTAAGGGACTAATGGCAAAGTCAGCCTTGGTGTATAGGATGTAACTCAGATGGAATGAAATACTACAAGGTATTCTTATTCAAAGCACCAATTTTTTTGTTCTCTTTTGTGTGTGTGTGTGTGTGTGTGTGTATATATATACACATATATATATATATATATATATATATATGTATTTATATATATTTATATATATACATCCGACAAGCTTCTGCACAGTTTCTGTTCACCAAATTTCACTCACAATGCATTGGTCGACCTGAAGCTATGATAGAAGACACTTGTCCAAAGTGCTGCACTGTGCTATTGAACCTGGAAATCACATGGTTTCGACATGCTCAAACAGTATCTCACCAAACATATATCCAAATAACTTAGTAAAAAGCAAAATTCGTTAAAATGAAAAAAGAATATTTTTCTTCTAAGTAATCATTAATAAATAAACAAAAAATTGGTCTTCCTAGGTTTAGTAGTTTCTGAAAACAAAAGCAGACACTGAAATAATCAATCAAACAAACAGACTGAATAAAAACAGAGGCAACCAATTTTTTAGTGGTTGGATATATTGGTTGGTGGAAATGATGGTAGTGGTGCACAATAAACACTGCTAGCTGGCCAAACACTCATTAGTTACAATTTGCCTCACTGTTTACAGCAGTGAACAGTACGACCACATGATATCTATTTACAGTTAAGTGTATTGAGTCATTGAGAGCTAAATATATCTATATCAGGAGCACAACAGCACAGCATAGCACAACTTTAGCTGACATGTTGTCACACCAATGACTTGGGCAGCTGTGATTCTGAGAAATGGGTACACTTTGTTTGAAAGATAAATACAACACGTTTGACATTTGGAGATTACTATTGACCTGGAGATCAATAGTCATTGTAACTCTCTAATCAATATTACATCTTCAGTGAGTTCAAATTCTACTGGGGTCAACTTTGTCATTCATCCCTATGAGTTTGTTGTTGTTTAACTCCATATCAGCAGGGTAGTCTGATGGTCAAAAGGCAGTCTAGTCATGACCACCCAAGTTCAGACACAGTGCATCTACGACCACAATATCCAATGTCTCCTTCCCTTTAAAAAAAAAAAATAGTAGGGTGTTTTTTTAGGGAAATTTGACTGCTATTCCTAGCAGGTCAATTGATCACATAGATGTTCCCTCATTAGCTTCCTATGAGGTTTGATAGCATATGTGACAGTAGGTAATACACTAGCTGTTGATTTGATCATCTATATCTCTTTCCTTCCTACTAAAACTGGCATTGTGCCTCATTGAAAGAAATCAATATTATATCATCTGCCTCCCTCCAAATCAATAATATTACATAACAACTAAAGAAATCAATAATTTTATTGTGTGTTTGCTATAAGCATTGCTGACTAGAAGTTAAGTTATTTTCTGGCTTTAGTCAGTGGCCTTTGCAGTTCTAACCATTTCATGTATACCTTTAACGATCTTCAGAAAAGTATGAATGCCGCAACTTCATTATTTCCCATCATCTATACATCTCTCAATCTCATGTTAAAACATCAGAGAAGATAATGATTTCTTGTGGCTAGACACAAGTTGAGTTTATCTTAAGGACAGAGTATGGGTGATTGAGCTGACTCCCCTAGTATATTACTTATTTTATCAATCTCAGACAAACAAACAGCAAAGCTGATTTTTTTTGCAGGGTTTAAACAACAGGGCGAAGACTGGTGAAAGTAAATTTCATGAAGCATTTAGTCTGGTACTCTGCTACCTTGCTTATCTTTACTGCTTCTCATAACATGATGCTACTGATCAAAGCTATTGGTGATTACTATCTAAATATTGATTTTTACTGGCTTCTATTATATAGTGTAGAAATCACCTATTTGTTAGACAGTTGGACACTTGCTTCTATTATGTATTATTTTATACAGACAGTATAGAAGTCACATATTTTATATAGACAGTGGAGAAGTCACATAGACAGTTGGACACTTGCTTTTATAATGTAATATTTTATACAGACAGTGTAGAAGACACATATTTATTAGACAGTTGGACACTTCTATTATGTATTATTTTATACAGACAGTGTAGAAGACATATATTTATTAGACAGTTGGACATTTGTTTTTATTATGTAATATTTTATATAGTCAGTATAGAGTTCACATACTTGTTATTCAGTTGGACTAGTGCACTGAACAGTGTCTAATTCAGTGCAGTTTCTCCAAATAAATAAATAAGTACCAGTAATATACTAATGAATCAATTCAATGTATTTAAAATACTCAACAAAATAGGGATGTTCTTGATCCTTCACTGTTGATCTGGTCCCTCTTTGACCAAGCAAAATGATAATTACTTCCTTGGGCTTCCTCCTATTGAAAACAAAGTAAAATTGTTCCACTTTACTTTAGGTAAATTCTGATACTTATTATTGTGCCTGATCTCATCCTGATGATGATGATGATGGAGATGGTGGTGGTGCTAGTGCTGGTGCTGGTGGTTGTGGTTGTGTCATGATGATGATGATGGTGGTGGTGGTTTAGATAGTGATAGTGATGATGATGATGATGACACTGTCTGAATGCAATTACCTATATGCAGTCCTTTGAAAATGCTAACAGCTCTTTCCCTCCCACCCAGCCTGTAAAGTGTTCTTGGCTTCCTCTACCTGCAATATACACTTACTGATGGACATGTTTTATAATATGTAATAATTAATATTCCTATTCCATTTGCCAAAAAAAATTGCTGCTATTTGTTGCCAATTTATGTTTCTGATTATTTGTAAGTCCTTTCCATCTAAATTTATATCTAACATTTTAATGATTCCTTCATGGCTTACTGTATGAAATGCTTTTGCGTAATCAATGAAACATAAGTACAGATCTTGTTGTACTTCCATTGCTCTTTCAAACCACCAGAAAACTCCTTAACAACTTAAGGAGGCAACAGGCTAAATTTATTGGACATCATATGAGAAGACAAAGCCTTGAACACTTAGTGACAACTGGAAAACTGAAAGGAAGAAGAAGATACTGGATGGTCTTACCAGCTGGCTACAGAAAGACTGACTCAATAACTTGCTAAGTTGTACGTGGGACAGGATGGGGCAGAGGTCCATGATTGCTGATGCCTGTAAGTATGGCATATAAAGAAGAATAACTAATATGAACATTCTTACACACCTTAGATAATAACAATGTCTAACATAGACACAAGGCTATAAATGCTCCCGATTGGTACAGTAAAAAGAGATTGACCCCTGCCCAGAACTTGATTACATAAGTTATTTAATAATAATGTTGGTGGTCACGATAATGGTGGTGATGATGATGATGTATATATAAGCTTTTATCTGCAAGGTTTTCATTTTTGTTTTCTTTTTCTGATTCATCTTAGGAATTCTTACATAATTTACAGGAGCTGCTAGACTAAAAGATTATAGAATAAAATACAGAATCTGAGGTAACTGGAGATGGGTCTGTGGCAGCAACAATTAGTTCATAGGAGAGATCATAGAAAATATCAATAAGTACAATTGCTGTGAGGAGTGTATAATGTAATGTTTTGGAGCCTTGTCCTTCGGCTGATAGTGAGGAAGAGGGAGAAAGTAGTGTTGTGGTTTGGGTTGTAGGCAAGTAAATGAGGAAGGAATTGAAGTTGAAGGAGTAATGTGAGGGTGAATAAAAAGGCTAAGAGGAGAAAGAGAGGGGTGATGTAAGAGGGACAGAAATCTGGTGGTGTAAGATGAACAAAAGGGGGAGGAAGTTAAGAATTGGAGAGAGGAGGAAGAAAAAGCAAATGCTTCAAACAAGGCAAAAAGAAAAGATGATGAGAAGTTCAAGTATTATAGTATTTGATTTCATCCCTCCAGGATTTGAATTCGAATCATTCCAATCATACCAGAATTACCTTTGCCTTTTAACTCACTTTAGTTAATAAGTATCAGTAATATACTAATTTTAATTCAATTGACTAACTAAAACTACCACTCTACAGTAGGGGTGTAGCCAGGTTCTAAAGTTATGGGAGTGAGCACATTAAAAAAAGGCACCAGAACACGTACCAAATAATTTCAGATTCAGTCAACATTTTTCTTTTGTATTTAAAATCAAAACACAATTAAAAAAATGAGGTTTACAGTAAGTTCATAAATCAATATTGTATTTCAAATCAGAACATAGTAAAAAAAAACATGTATTATTTAATTATTTTAAATTTTAAACATAAAATGAAAACAAAACAAAGCAATATGAAAAATGTATAAAGAAACTACAATAGCCTCTCAGTAGCTGATTATCTTTCAATGGAAAGCAAAGCTAACCCAGACAATCTATCATCACCCATTGCAGAACAAAGGCATAACTTTATGTGCTTGAGCCAGCTAAAGGATCATGCCACAACTGCGCTAGTTATTGGTAAGGTTACAAAAATGTGGTACAACGTGAACAGGTTAGAATAAATGGAACACATGTCATTGGCAATCATGAATTTACGTACATTAATAATAGTCAGTTACTTGATACTTGAATTTGTTATACTGCTAGTGCTCATTATCTCTTTGTATATGTCTTTGAATGAAAGAAACTTTTGTACGATTTCAGTTTGACTGTGGATGACGTCTGAATACGTATCTGCTAAAAATTCTAATTTGTTCACATTATCTGCAAAGTTTTTCTAGTCAATCTTAACAATAGACATAATATAACACCCTTATAAATGAAAAAGCTACCTAAACTTGCCTTTGTAATATATAATGGACAGTAATCTACTACTAGATGATTGTAAATTCTATGGAAGTGTTTTATGAGATGGCTGTGTTGTACTAGAAGTTTATGAAACATTTATACATTTGTTTATGCCACAACAGACTATATGAGCAAGTGACAAGAATATATAATAATGTTTTGATTTGGGGCAATGATCTTTGGTTCATCCTTAACTTTTGGTTATCAACAAATGAGTTGCATAAATGCATGCTCGCTTCTCTTATATTACGCGAAATATCTAATTAGCTATAATATGCATAATTGTATTCTACATTCATTAATTTCACATTTCAGTTATAGTGTCATTATGTGTGAAACTTACATATATCTTGGTTTGTGACTTGTGACATAAAAAAGATGAAACTCCATGAGATCAGCCAGCATCACTTATAACATCACAGGTTTTTTGTGGTTCCCCAGATTCTAGTTGCCAAAAATGCATCACAGGAGGCTGAGTTTAGAGTTCAAAACACTGAGAGGCTGGTCGAATAAAGTAATGAGTCAAAAAAATTATTTGAAGGCCATGTGCTAAAGTAAAAAAAAAAATACCAATAAAAAATAATGGAATTCCTATTTTTTCACACACAGGAACTAATGAGTTATAAAATAGTTAGAAAAGCACCAGTTTTGAAAAATGTGCTTAGGGAAAGCACTTGCTCCCTACCACTGCCCTACAGTAATTAGCACTGTGCTAATCCAAAGGAACATAATATATAATAGTACATTAATAACATGATAAATTAATTTTATTTTCTGTATACAGTTTATATAAAGATGATGATGGTGGTGGTTGTTGTTTTTGTTATTATTATTATTTTTACTGTTTTTACTGTTCCCCGGTATTGGTGTTGCAACCGGTTCAATTCTGCTTCCCATCGGACTGCGATATATATATATATATATATATATATATATATATAAAACCCATGGTCTTGAGAGGGAGGCATTCTTGACTTTTACTTTTCTACTTTGTGTCGAGGATTTTTTTTTTTTTTCCTTAAACCTGTCAAGTCTTGACAAATGTCTTATACAGAAAGTACTTTTCTGAGTATATGAGCTGTCCCAAGGCCAGTATATGAGCATTCTGCAACCAACACCTCTACTCTCTTCATTCATAACTCTCAAATAAACATTCCATTAAAACTGTGTAATCCTCCTTGCTCCATCTTCGCTTACTATAAGTCCTTTTTCAAGCAATTGTT
>JAOPJM010001463.1:26238503-26250450 GCA_027124095.1 Muusoctopus leioderma | reverse complement strand
ATATATATATATATATGTACATGGACGGGCGATTTCGGTTTCAGTCAGTTCTTGTTTAGAGTCACCACTCTCCCAGACGGGTCGGGAGACCATGTCTCACTCGTACATTTCATTTGGCTTAGTTTCTATGGCTGGATGCTCTTCCTAACACCAACAACTTTGCAGCGTGTGCTGGGTGTATTTTATCATGGTACCAACACTAGAGAGGTTGTCAGATATCTATCTATATATATATATATATATATATATATATATATGAAGTACCAGGAACTGGTGGGGGCGTGCCAGGACAGAGGTTGGAAAACACACTGTGAGCCGTTTGAGGGGGGCTGTAGAGGCTTTGCAGGATGCTTGCTCAGCAAGGTCCTCAGCCGATTGGGCTGTGCGAGAGCAGTGAAGAGAAGAGCCATTCGGTCCACGAGTGAAACCGCAGAGAAAGCTACGAGGTCACTTTGGATAAAAAGGGCTGATCCGTGGCTGGTTGCTGCTGGGACGCAAGTCGGTGCCTGATCAGCCCTGGCTGGGTCGCCTGGGCAATGGTGTATGATGTTGAAAGACCCGAAACACCCAATGACCCCAGGTCACATCACTAATGATATGTCCCAGCTCATCTACGCAGATGTATTTTGCATATTGAAGCCTGGCATGGCCAGTGACACCCAGGAATAGACTGGGTGACTACTGGAGAGACAGTTGACAGCATGGAAAGATGGCAATCGGGACAGGATGGGTTAGCACCCCATTCTGTGTCTTTCATGAGAAAGAACCCACATACAGAAAAGCCATGGAAAAGATACCCCCAGGAGATCCCGAGGAGCTAAGCAACAAACAACACTTTTAAAAATAAAATTTAATTCTTCATGTTTAAAGATTATTTAAGTATCCCTAATAAGAACTCAGCATCCATCATCGATTTTTTATAGCTCAAACAATGTGGATTTTTTTTAGAATTAAAAAAATATAACAAAACATTTTCACAAGAATTCTCCAAAATTACATAGTGGAAGAGTCATTTTAGCCATTCAAAAAGACACACAAAAACTGCTATATTCACTTAATATTTATTTTGTGCAATTGAGTTGCCGTAGTGCGATGAACATTTTGACACTTCACAAAATTAATATAAAGTGAATATAACAGTTTCAGTGTGTTTTTAAATGGCTAAAATGACTCTTCCATTATGTAATTGCTTCAGTTTCAACACAAATCACTTGCTAAATCAGTACAACTCCAAAATTAGTTTCTCAGAACAAGGTTTATTGAAGAGACAGATAGAAAATAAATGAAACTGGAAAATCACTATAAAACATATTAGTTTGTTTTCTCCTCACTATTAGATTCTCCACTCCACTCACTAAACTTCTGATTTCACACAGTTACGTGCAAGCATATATAGTAACATCTCTGCATTCAGTAAAGATTTATTTGAGAAAGGGTTGTGGCCAAATGAATTTCCATTAATTATATTCACATGCATTACACAGATATGTCGGAGACTGATTTCAAACATGAATAAAATCAACTTCCTTAAAAAATTAAATGAACAAACTTATTTTTTTAAATTCGAAACAGATCTTTTCAAGTTGCCATGGCCAATTGTTTTATGATATATAATGTAAACAAAAGGTACCTTATTTGATATGCAAGCAAAAGATAAATGCTTATTACGCGAGTAATAAAATGATAAAGACGGTGAATTGAAAGAGTCATTAGGGTGTCGGAAGAGAATACTTTGCAGTATTTGTCCTAGCTCACTGCACTCTGAGTTCAAATCACGCCGAGACCGACTTTGCCATTCATACTTTTGGGGTTGATAAATAAAGTACCAGTCTAGTAAAGGGGTCGTTTCTTCCTCTCTTTCTCCGACGCTTTCTTTCTCTCCCTATCTCTTTCTGGAAGAAATCGGCTGTCAGACCTGGAGAGGTATGGGCTCTGCCAGGTCTAAAATGCTCATGACACTGTTGGTCATGACGGTGTCCTTACAACACCACCAGGAGTTAAGGGACAATAAAGGGAGGAAGGATAAAATGATAAAGTCAGTTGCTTGATAACTTTTATCCGATAGATGTAGTTATCAGATAGATGTAAATGATCAATGGTTGAACAGCTATACTGAGTTCAAGGAAAAAGAAACTGAGTAGTACATGCCTTTACCAAGGGTATTAACAGAATAAGTGAAACAGCTACAACCAGAAATAAAACTGGAGTCAGAGATTTGGTTCAGAAGGAGCTTACTCCCTACCCTACAGCACTTGATATATAATAGAATGTAATATGAAAAAAATAAAATATTATTATTATTAAAATGTTATTAGTAATAATGATTTTTCAGTTAGCTATGCTGTTTCAGATTTCTAGGAGAGGTAGTATGAGATAGTGTGATGTTCATGCCTTTACCAAAGACACTAGCAATGTATGTGAAATAAGTTGACCACAACTATAAATCATGAGGGAGGCCTCTTCGTAGTTGCTCTCAACCTGCTAGAAATAGCAACCAAATCTCCCCTACAGCTTAAAAAAGGAAAGACGCATTGAATAAGGTAATCCTGGATACAGTATTGTCTGATTAAAATGGATTGGTCATGGCAAGAATGTATTTGATCATAGGTCTGCTCAATCAGAGCTGACCTGAGGCTAAACAACAACAATCACCAGATTGCAGACTCAATTCATCATGCACTTACCACTACACTATGACATTCAACCCATTAATAAAGATTTATGTTGGCTATGCACAAGACTGATTTTTTTACAGTCAATTGTGGTATCTAGTATATTACTGGTACTTGTTTCATTGACTCCAGAGAGATGAAAAGTAAAATACACCCAGGCAAAATTTGAACTCAGAACTTCATCATCATCATCGTTTTTACATCCGCTTTTTCCATCGCTGGTATGAGTTGGACAAACTGAGAAGCACAATATTAAATAGTGCAATGCATTAAGTTCATGTTCTACAGGCTTAGTCTACTCTACTCCTATACTCACTCCAATAAATAATAATATTAACAATAATAATAATTTCTAACGTAAGCACAATGCCACAAAGTTTGGGAGAGGGGCACAGTCAATTTAATGAAGCCCAGTACTTGATTGGTAATTATTTGATCTATCCTGGAAGGATGAAAAGTGAAGTCAACCCCTGTAGAATTTGAACTCAGAACGTAACTAAATACAAGGCAATTTGTCTGACACTCTACAGTTTCTGCCACTCCACAACACTCTACTAATAATAATAATAATGGTTTCTTACATAGGCACAAGGTCAGACATTTTGGGGGAGGGGTAAGTCGATTAAATCGACCCCAGTACTTGACTGGTACTTTGTTTATCAATCCCAGAAGGATTCTAATAATAATAAGGAAAATAATAAAAAATAGCTTGCAAACTCAGCTGGCCATTAACATATTTTAACTGTAATGTCTCCTCATCTGTCCCCTTGAGGCAATAATAAAGAAATCATCATCATTATTATTATTATTATGACTGGATTGGCAAAATCATTAGAGTGTCAGACAAAATGCCTTGCAGTATTTGTTCCAGCTTTTTACATTCTGAGTTCAAATCCCACTGAGGATAACTTTGCCTTTCATCCTTCCAGGGTCGATAAACAAAGTACTGGTCAAGTACTGGGGTCGATATAATCAACTTACCCCACTCCCAAAATTTCTGGCTTTGAGCCTATGATAAAAACAATTATTATTATTATTGTTATTATTATTATTGAGTTCAAATTCTGCCACGGCTAACTTTACCTTTCATCCTTCCGGGGTCAATAAAATAAAGTACCAGTCAAGTTGGCCTTGTGCCTAGGGTAGAAACAATTATTATTATTATCATTAGGAGTTCACATCCTGTCAGACTCGATATTGCCTTTCTTGACTCTTCATCATCATCATTTTATGTCCGCTTACCATGCTGGTATGGGTTGGACGGGTGATTACAGTCCGAGTTGATTCCTGGTTGGAGTCACCACTCTCCTAAACAGGTCGTCAGCCCACGTCTTGCTCGTACATTTCAATTGGTTTGGTTTCTACAGCTGGATGCCCTTCCTATCACCAACTTCTCTAGAGTGTACTGGGTGCATTTTATAGTGGCACCAACACTAGAAAGGTTATCATGTTCACGATACAAGAGCCCTTTTTTACCCTGTTTTCTCTTAACCACACATACAGTGCTTATTACATATAGATACATACATACATACATACAATTGTATATGTATGAATGTAAGTGCATGTATGTATATAGAGTCTAATCATTCACTCAATTTTCATTTAACAACTGTCTCTATAGGCTATGAGTTAATTCATCCCTAACTTTTTTGTGAGATAAATTTACACAACAAATGTATTTTCAAAACACAAGATTGCAGTAAACATATAGGGAAAATAAAACACATTAAAAACATTGTCTAATAAGTAAAAAAGATGAAAATCATAATATAGAAACCTTAATAAAATATAAAAAAATATCATCTCAAAAATAGATAACTTCAGTTAACTATTTCGAATTTATAAGGAACATCTACAAACACACCATGATAGAAAACAAAACTTCTAGAAGGAAAAAATACATTCAGTAATATATGTTTGGTTTTAGATAACAAATGATGACATATTTCTTCTGCACTAATAATGTTTATTTAATTGATAAGTGTAGAGTACTAACAATGAAAATATGTTACCTTTCTCAGCTGGTGGTGCTAATAGGCTATCATTGGCAGCAAGAAGAAATTTCAACATAGTTTCCCATGTACTTCTTGTGAGTACAGTTGAGTCAAGAGCAACAGTTTCAATACTGCGCAAAACTCGCTGGCACTGTGCTGATTGACGTTTAACATGGTCCACACCTTTAAAGAGATTTCAACAATTATGAAAGAGTATAAAATAAACAGAAGGGACATATTGAAGACAAAATCGTAATTAATTAACTATATTCAAGGAAATCTTGTTAATCACTAAATCAGCCTAATTGGCTGAGAACCTTCAGCTTCTAGCTTAAAACTGAAATACAATTGGGTCTTTTTGCTTTACCTGTCTTTACTTCTGAGACCTTAATTGAATTACCATATTTGTATGTTGTGTATATCCTGGTTTAAGAATAGGTACCCCATATCCCTGTGTGTCGTAAGAGGCGACTAAAAGGTTTGGCATCAGGAAGAGCAACTGGCTGTAAAATACTGCCTCATAAAGCCCTGTCCAACACATACCAGCATGGAAATGTGGACGTAATGATGATGATGATGACAACGATGTACTCATTAACCCTGTCTTGATTTCTGAGGCTTTTCCATGCCAGCATGGAAACATGGATGTAATGATGATGATGATGATGTACTTATTAACCCAATCCCTAACCAACTGCAATTTGTCACTTTTCTAAAATCTTGCATTTGAATTGTTACTAGTTTAGGGAACTGTATTTCAGAACATGCTCTCTAACAATAATATTTAAACTACAACTAAGTTTAAAAACCATCCCAAAATACATGATACACTGATAACACTCATACACACAATGACATCAACCTAAATCTCACTCTCTCAATCTACATTTCCTCAACAAACCTAAAGCATGTCATCATCATCATCGTTGTATGTCCATGTTTCCATGCTAGCATAGGTTGGACATGTGTATATTAAAATAGATTCAGCATTAACCTTTACTCTATTCCCATATTTTTTGATTTGGGTGCTCACCTATTCAGATAAACAATGCCAAATTGGAAATATATTTCAACCTCTTGAACGTTTCTATAGTGACAATTGTACTTTAGACAATAAAGAATAAGACAGATATGAAATGTGATGCACTACATTCTGACTATCTTAATGATAATCAGTTACAAGAATGTAGTGTGTGCAATGCAGCCCAATGCCAGACAAAACCATTGCATATTCATGGTGTTAGGTCTTTGAATCTCTTTGTCATAAGTCTGCTTGGAGTTCATAATGAGTATCCAACAATAATGAGCATCTAAGCAAAATATTAACTATAGGTATATTAATCTCACCCTTACTCAACTGTTCACTCTTTCTTTCTCGAAAGACACCTATAGATCCCATCTCTCTGGCATTACACATTAAGTTATATATATTTATACAAATATATGTTCATGTGTTTATGTAAATATACATACACACATATATTTCTCAATATTGAACATAAAAAAAGTTCAGAAAAATGATTAAATTCAACAAGCTGAATGTTTGTTTTATTGAACAGGCACACCATATAATATTTAATAACAGAAACTCATTTTCCTTCCCATAATGAGAGTGAATAAACAGTACATACTTGATCCAACTCTTGGTACAAATAAGTTCAGCAGATGATGGATAATCTCTCGTGCATAGAGGTTTGGATTTTCAATAATAGGTTTCGGTACACTTTCCAGTGGTGTGGTCAGAGACGTCAACCAATCACAATAAATATTCACACAGTCACGAATTGCTTCATGCTCAGTCAATGGTAGGCTGAGACCAAAACAAAGTACCTAAATGAGATGATAATAACATTTAAATATACATTAAGTGTAAGTTCATAGCAATAATGAAAATATATGTTACAGCAAAATTCTTGGTGAGATTATAGAGGTTATAGGTCTAACATTTTGTGAAGTTTACTTGTAAAAACAACTATTTCTACATAAAATAAATGATTAACTTATTCAATGCTAAAGTAAAGAATGGAAAGGTTTAAATTTAAATGTTTACAATCATGAATATATTTTATCACTTCAAATTAATCCATCAGCAATCTATAATCCAAAAGCTTCATTAATCCATCAGTAATCAATACTCAATATATTTACATCAGTTCATCAGAACAATACTCAATATTTCCACTCAAACAATTCCGTAATTGGGCAGTGACTGTCTGATAAGTGATACACTTATTAGACAAACAATGACAAGATTCAGTTGAAAACAGATTTACATATGACAAAGTGACATACAAAACAAAGAGGAAAGAAAAATAATATTACCTCTATTGTCCATTTCACATCCTTGTCTTCCTCAAGATCAACACTGATAGTTGATGTTGAGCAGTTTTTTGCAAGGTGTTTTACAACAGAGCAAACTATTTCCTTCCCAGCAGCTGCTGGGAACTTCTGTAGGACACTTTGGTTGGCTTTGTTACATTGAATCTCCTGTTGAAGGGGGGCCCACTCTGAATACATGATAGCCAACAATGAGGTAAACCTACAGAAAAAAAAAAAAAAATAGTAAGGTCAAATAATCATAACATAAACAGATGAACAAATTATAACATAATTTTGACACAAAGATAACACTCAGCTTAAAACTCTATTTTAACAGATCAAATTGCAATATTGGATCTAGTTCATATACAATAGAATTGTAGAGTTATAGAATTATCATTGTAATGAGTTTAGGGGTTGAATTGAAAAAGTATGCCAGAACTGGAGCAAACTCTTGCACAAAGTCGGTTCAGGTATGGGGTCATCACATGCAGCAAATATCATTGGAAAAAGAGGTTAGCAAGTATCTCTAAAATCCCTATCTCAAAATTATGGGACTATGAGTAAATAATGCAAGATTTTAAATCATACTTCAATATAATTTGATTTTATAAGAAATAGTAAATAAATTTCTAAGCAGAGAACAAACAATTGTACAATGCATTTTCCAACCTGCAGACAGGTATTTTGTTGTCATACTCGGTAATCTGGTGTCACTGAGAAAGTTATGTGAGGATGAATGGCTTGAGAGAAGAGCTATAGTCATAAAGAGGGTGCAATGAGCAAGATCAAAAATGAATTCAGTGAGTAATTTACCATGCAGATGGATGGATGTTCACCAGGGCTTTGTCCTCAACCCCTTTCTCTTCATTATACTCTTGAAGCAAATAAACAGGAGTTCAGCAGTGGCTGTCCCTGGAAACTTTTATATGAAGATGACTTGGATCTCACCACAGAATCTATCAGAAAGCTACAGAAAAATTTTGAAATGTGGTAGAGTAACCTCGAGACAAAAGGCCTAAAAGTCAACAAGGTTAAGACAAAAGTACTATTCAATAGTAATAATATCCAAACCCCAGTTTCATTCAGCTTACATACAATGTAGGAAGGGTGAAAATACAAATTCAGTACTGTGTACTCAATGCAAGAAGTGCATGTATAAAATAGAAAGTAGCGTCTCTGAGTGACTATCAGGTAACCAGAACTTTAGATGCACCAAATTTACAGAGTATTAAGCAGTCGTGAAATGAAAATCAGGACTTCTCAGATAGTTTGCCAGAAGCCGTAGTTAAGTGCTGCTTCTTAAGAGATGTAGTTAGTATTGGAGGTGATTTTAGTGAGAGTATAATAGCTTTACTCAGAACAGGATGAAAGAAGGGAACTGTTTCCTGTATTAGCAACAAAGAATTTCTCCTTCCATACAAAGAGTGGAATGTATAAGACATGCATAAGAAATAGGATGCTATAAGACAGTGAAACAAGAAGAAGGAGTTCAGCAGATCTCCAGTGGTTGAAAAGAAATGAGCCATTGGATGTGCAATTTTAAATTAAGAAAAACTGGGTAGTTTAGACAGCAGCTGGCCAAGAAAGGTAATAGGTTATGTGCACAGAAGAGGCAGTTATGCTTGTATGGATATGCAAAAGAAATGAGTACTACATGCTAAGAGTTAATTGTAAGAGTATTTACTTGTAGTAGCAAACTGCCAAAAGAAAACATGGGAGAAGTGATAAGGTCAGATCTGAGAAGGCTAAGCCTTTCAGAAGACAGGTTGCAGGATCAAGACACATAGAGATATGCTATGTTGTAGATTCTAATAACTAAGGGCACCATAAACCAAAATGAACATTATGATTTTTGTCTAATACAAGACCTATTTTGTAAAACAGAGATAACAATTAATTATTTATCTTATACAACTTACTTAATTATCAGTCTTGGTGGAATTTGAACACTGAAACATGAGACACAAAACTAAGAATCTACTCTTTATGCCAATGTACCCACTTTACCTTTAATAAGAAATACTGACCAAAGAATTTTGAGTATTATCCATCAAGGATAACTTTAGCTGGATCAGATAAGAAAACAAACCTACTTAGAACAGATACATACCCTAACCTGATATACCTAAATATGAGATCCAACTTATTTTACTACTGAGTTTTCTCTTAGGTTTGCTACAACTTGGCAATTTCTGTTTCAATTTTATAAAGTTTTTTTCCTGACAGTATTTAAACAGAGAATAGTAAGTAACCTAGCCCTCTGTCAACTATTTAATTGGTTTTGTAACATACCACTAAGCTGATTTAATTCCAAGTAAGTAAACTCTGGTGGGTATAGTTAAATGCATTCTTAAGACTTAAGTTTAAAATCCAAGAAGCCAATACTTTATACTGTTGACTATAATCAAAATTAATTGGTTCCATTTCAATTTAAAAATAAAAAAGATATAATCTTAGAGGAAGAGAGAAGTTTCTAGAATTAAAACAATTTCCAACTCTGAAAAACTTATTAGGAGAAGAAAACAATTGTATGTATGTGTGAATGATGGTGATAAAGCTGAAAACTTCTATAAAACCTCTTACATTTTTATTGTGATGTCATTGTTATGCAAGCTTTGGGTGTGCCAGCATGTGATTGGGTCTGAGACCACGAGAAACATGGGTGAGAACGATGCAATGGGAGGAGGGTGAAGAATGCTGGGATGACTTAAAAGTGATGGCACAAGATCGGTGTGTTTGGCGAAAATTCATCTAAGCCCTATGTATCCTATGGGTGAAAAAGGATTATAACTAATTCGATGTAGCAGCTTGCTCCGCCAGTTAAATAAAACTTCTGAACATAAAGGATCATGTGCAACTATGACTGTATTTGAATAAACTCTGTGCAACACACAATGGTGTCACTGGTTAATAACGAAATTCGACCCAATGGCCCAAATATGGCAGAGGCTTGGCTGTGATGTTTTGTTGCTACAGCAAGAATGAAAGATCGTCTGGCCACTAATGATAAAAGACAAATAACAGATTTGTTTTAATCTAAAGCAAGTATGATGGCCATACATAAAGTTTTGGTAAACCCCTGGAACTTGAAACAATAAATTCTAGCAGTATAAGATGGATTAATTAAGAAATATAAGATTTGTGATAATGTCATCAGTTTGTCCTCAAAAAAATTAATAATTGCTGAAAGAGTCAGATTCTTTTCACAACATCAAAATCTGACTGAATCTATTGAAGGTTATTCTCAAAGATTATGTGAGTCAGCTTGTTTTTGCAAATTTGATAAAATTGGAACTAAAGGACAGCATGCAGAAGATGATATGATTCAAATGTGACTCATAGATGGCATGCAATCATCTGAGCATCATATGAAGTTTAATGCATGCACTGAATTCAGCTTGAAATGATTTCTAAATTACAGATGATTAAAACATAAAAAATAGAAAGTAAGAATGATCTTGATGATGCCACTGTGTCACATGTTGATAGAAACAAGTATAAATGCTGTTTCTATGGATAAAGGCATGCACCATCAAAATGTCCTGCATTTGGTAAAACCTGTATTAAGTGTGGAAAAAAGTATCATTTTAAGGGAGTATGTAAATCTACAAAAAAGGTTTTTAAGAAATTAAAAAGGAAGATTCTGCAAATATTTATGAAATCAGAATAAGAAACATAACAATGATCAGTGTGAAACTCAATAATGTTAATGTTAAAATACAAATTGACACCAGCAGTCAGATAACTACAATACTTCAGAACTTCTGGATGGATTTGAATAAACCAAAATTAAGAAAGTGCTATCTCAAACTAAAACAATTTAATGGATCACTTTTTGAAATTTGTGGAAAATTTGATGCATTAATGGAAACTGATAAAAGAATAGAGGCAGTGAGTGTTATTGTTGCTGAATGTAAAGAAAAATCGTGGTTTACTTGGCATGGACGTGATGAAGGCTGATAGTTGAACATTAATTCATGAAATTGAAGTTCTAGGACAACTTCAGGCATTAACAGGTTTTAACGCTAACATTCTTCTCAAAGGAAATATCAGGCCATGTTATTTTGAGGCAAGACCATTGCCAATACAAAATAAACCATTAGTCATAGAGAAGCTGAGGAAACTAATTAATGAAGGCCTTTTAAATAGGTTCCTCCTGGTGAGAGTAAGTGGGCCACTCCTTTAGTGGTTGTGTGAAGGACAGATGAAGATCTTAGAATATGTAGAAACTATAAAGTAGGTGCAAAGGAAAGAATTTTAAATTTTTATCCAACTATAAATACTGAATCAATATTTCATTCACTTACTGGCATGAATTACTTTGACAAATTATATTTAGAAGAAATGTGTTCTGAAGCAAGAGAAGTTAATACGATAAATACACCAATGGACCTTTTAAGACAAACAGGTCTTCGACATGTAATTAAAACAGCTAGTGCTATGTTTCAGAGAACAATTGAACATGCTATTGGAAATGACATTGATAATGTCATTATTTATGAAGATGGTGTATATACAGTGGTGCTAAAACCATTGAAAATCTACATATCAAAGCAGATAAGATCATAAAAAAGGTTGAAATTATCAGGCATGGTGATCAATTGAACTAAATCTAATGAATTGTCTTTTTTGGAATATAGACTGACAAAGGAGGGAATATCAACAGATTATCATTTAGCAGTGAGAATTATGGATGTAAAATGACCAAAGGACCCTAGAAATTTTTCTCAGATTAGTTAATTATATGGAAGATTTATTGATCATTATTCAGACCATATATCACTGCTTGCATCACTTCATAAACATGATGTCCCATTTTCCTGGGAAGTCCAACAACAAAAGGCATTCAAGTAGAGGTAGGGGGTAGAGAGTTATTTTGGGGTATTTTTTTTAAAATCAAGTGGCTACATTTTTTTAAAATTCCATTTCATGCCACGAGACATTTCCAAAAACTAT
>JAOPJM010001463.1:26219350-26231990 GCA_027124095.1 Muusoctopus leioderma | reverse complement strand
AATGTCTCATGGCATGAATTGGAATGAAAAAAAATTGTAGCCACTTGATTTTGAAAATATGATCACCTACCCCTAATTCAAGCATATAAAGTTGATGGTAGTATCAAAGCCTGTAGTCCAGATTTATGATGCCACAAAAGAAGTTACTTTAACAACTGAAGCAAGTGAAAAGGCTATATCAAGAATACTTTCACAAAGCAGTCATCCTGTATTATATTTGTCAAGAGCATTTACCACAGCTGAAACAAGATACTCAAATTTTGAAAGGGAAGCCTTGGCAATTGTTTGGTATACTCGAAGAGCATGGCATTTTCTGCTTGGCTGAAAATGTAAATAGGCCACAAGAATTTATTTTTGACAAAAATTGTGGTTTACTGAAAGTAACATCTGCATGTATTCTAAAATGGGACTTATAAATGACAGCATTTAATTATGAAATATTTTATGTAAAGCAATCTCAAATACCATATGTTGATGCATTGTCATGATTGGACTCTATTAATAATGTTGGTTTGGATGATGTGATCATGATAATAATGATTCTTTTATCCATCATGTAGAAACTGATGTTATAAAACATAGAAATATAAAGTTGGAGATTTCCAATGATAATATTTTATCTGGTATATTAAAAAGAATTTTTGAATAATAACTGGAGAAATTGTTCTGTTTTTGAAAGGCTACCTAAATCATTGAAAAATAAGTTAACAGTTGAAGATGGTATCAACCTGTTTGAGAACATTAATGATAAAAGCTGTGCATGATGATGTAAATAGAGGCTCAACAGCAACCAGGAATCAGTTGAAATTAGAAATGTGGTGGCCAGGTTACTGTGAAGATGTGCAGTGATATGTAAGAAGATGTCCAGTGTGTGCTACAATAAAACCAGAATTACCTCACACAATGCATACATAGCCTAAAGAAAGTAAAGCTTGGATATTTGTGCATATGGATTACACTTATGTCAAGAATCATGGACTATTCTTAATGCTTGTTGATGCATACACTGAGTGCCCAGTAGTAATACGAGTTAAAACAGAAAGCAGAAACAGTTAGACCAGTATTAAGAACTATGTTTGCCAGAAATGGTGTTCCAGAAACATTAGTATCTCACAATGCCTGTGAATTTCATGAAAATGACTTATGTACATAATTTGATAAGATTGGATGTAAACCTATGAAAATGGTTCCATGACCACAAGTGCTAAAATGGGTTTAAAAGCATATTCACCAAGTAAAAATTGTATGAATGCATATTTGAGTCGCATGCTTTTAAGTTACTGGACAATCCCTCACTCAGGAAGACTTCTTAGTCCATCTGCTTTGATGTGTAGACAAATATGATCAACATTAACAATGTATTTATGAAACTTTAGCTCCAGTTTGGTATCAATGCAAAAGAAATGATGAACCACAACAAGTTAGATTTATATCTCAAGCAGGAAATAATGCAGCTGTGATTTGTAAGGGTGTACAGGGTATATTAGCTCATGCAGATCAAATAAATGACACAAATATTGATACTGAACAAAATACAGAATCAATCCCTTTAGCTTTGAATGACATTCTAGACTCTATTAATAAAGATTGTGATTTGACAAATGATATAGGAACAAACATAACAAATGGTGTTAGACCCAGTTCTCAAACATCGAAAGGAATTAAACCAATTTGTTTCTGGAAAATGTGATATTATTGGGTCTGTTTAAAGTGGTTACTAGTTTGATGTAAAAGCTTGGCCTATCACTTGATAACATTTCTGAACGTAAAGAATCACGTGCGACTACGACTGTATTTGGATAAACTCTGTACGACACAACACATTGTGAATACTGGGCTCATGATCTTGAAGATTCAGTCTGCTACATATGTTAAATTAATGTCTTTCAAAAATCATTTAACCCTGCCTCAATTTATCCAACTGGGAAGTAAGTAGTTCATCAAGGAACTTCAACTATTGTAGACTAACATCTTAGGGAAGATTTACCTCAATCATCTTAATACTATGGAAATTAGAGATTAACTCTACTCTTAAGAATCATTGTAGCACAAGATAGAAAGGTGATTTCCAGTCTTGGCACTTCATTGTTCAACAGTATTCAGACCACCTTGGTAAAAATGGAATATCCTTGGACAAATACTCTTCATACAAGGATAGTCACTAGAATTAGTAGATTAGTGATGGTGTCTGCATGAATTGGATTAGGAATCTGTTTTTACTATTGATCTATTGATGTTGCTATGTTCATGATATTTACTAGTCTGAAATTATCCCGCATAAATTGAAATGTCAGAAATTTCAACAATTTATGTCAAACAATTATATAAGAATCTTAGCAACATGGGTGAAACATTTCTTAAATTAAAGGTAACCATAATGGCAACTGAACTGTGAGGCTTCACACATATTGTGATGTACATATGCTAAAATTTCCCTTAACTAGATAAATGTGTTAGTTAATACTACAAGCAACACCTGTCAGGTTGAATGTATAAACAAGAGAAATGCTGAAAAATCATGATTCATCTTACCAACAGAAAAACTAAGGATTATCACAGACAGAAATGATTGAAATCTTTTAAGCATCTGTTTTATGTTGACATAAATCAAGAGGTGATTTAAGGTGTGTGAGGGGAAGAAAAACAGCACAAATAAAATGATAAATGTATATATACAAATGAATAATGAAGTAATATTTGTAGTGTACTACAATTACTGTAGGTCAGAGACTGAAAGACTCAAGAGTAAGCAAGTTAACATTACACAGCAATTTAATAATGCTAATTACTAAGGACTTGTAATTTACTGCAACTAGGGTCACATTAATATTTTAAGTAAAAATTAACTTAAAGGGTTCCTACTAGCTCCTTCCCTTCTATCAAAATCGAACTGGAGATAGTGAAGGAACAGAAATGTCCATATGTTGATAACACTATCAAGCACTAAATCTTTTTCTGATATTTCAATCTTTAATCATTATTGTGAAAAGGCTGAAAGGATCCAGTGGATAAGATATTGCACTATCAGCTCATGAGCTCAAATCTGCTGCAAGCATTTAATTATTTCTGGGTAGGAGATTTCACAAAGTGAGGGGACTAGGTGACAGGCTTTTCTGGGGAATTTACATTTGATAAACTAGAGTTCTATCAAAGGTGGGATTAATTTATCAATCATTTGCTACGTAAAATGAAGTTGTTAAGTACTGGGCACATTGGATCCTTGTGAGTGTTGATAGGATAGACTTTATTAATGAGATGTCTAATATCAAATTTTAACTATTTTTGTATTGTTAGAATATAATACCTAGATTATAAGTAGACACATACAAACACATGAAATGGTGGTAATCTCTATTGAGATATATCGAGATATGTAACCAACTTATTTTTATCATCCATAAACAAAGCGTCACGATCCTTAAAGTTGTGGATAGTGGTGCTATTTACAAGTTGTTGTAAAACAACAACGTTGTAGCATTAACAGCGAAAACTAACTGCTTTGAAATACCTAATAGTTCTAATAAATAAATCAAAATAGAGAGAACTAATACAATTCAAACTAAATAGTACAAACGAAAGAAATACTGAAAGTTTATATTAAACCCAAAATAAATATTTATAATTAGGCGAAATTAATAACAATTTGTTGCACGGTGCTTTATCTAAAATAAATAATTATTAATTTAAAATACCAAATGCATGGGTATAGGGGATGTTGATCTGGACCCATCTCACTTGCTTCTTAGCTACTTAATATAAGATCAAGAAAAAAAGTAGTCAATCAGAGGAAACCATATAATTATTAGACTTCGATCTCGAGGAGGGACAGATGTGTCAGAGTTTCAAGTGCGACGTATTCAATGCATTAGGATATGCGTTTTGCATGGATCACTAAGACAATAAAATTCTTCAGCCAAAACACTTGACTGGTGCTAAGGTTGTTGATTTTAAGGGTATAAATGAGCAATGATAACTAATAGGTGGCGCCCACCAGGAATGTTGTTACTACTCTCAACAACACGAGTTATAACCGTCATTGCAAGTACATACATCCCAACAACAGATGGTTACGATAGTCAACAGTTTTAACTCACCGAAATCATCCTAAATCACATGCAAACTTAAAATACACTCCACATGCAAATCTGCTATGAAATGAAAAGAATGCATTAAAGAAGAAAATGAAGCAAGACGAATAAAGAGACTATAAATGTGTGAAGGGGGAGTAGAAACGATAACAAAAAAAAACAAAAAAATGAAATCAGTTTCATATTTAAAAAATTACTTTCTGTCGATAGAGAGATTGAATAAGTCCGATTAATATGAATAGTTATTCAACAGTTGTAATATATTCGGTGAGTATATCAGTGTAGTAAAAGGGGATAAAAAAAAGTCAAGGAACTTACCATCAATTCAATGCCATAATCATGTACGATAGGCAGCCATTACATTTTGTCTGCTATGACAGAAGAAGGCTACTGACAAGGGCAAATAACTATGGTCCGAAGTCTTCATAACTTGCATTGATTACTGCCTTTATTTTCAAAGTTATATGAACTTATATTTATTGAAATAAAATCGACAAATGCACATTTAACAATAAAGTGTAACTCCACAAGTATGTGTGTATTTCTAAATAATTAACCTTTTACATTTCTATTTATTTAGAAAATTTATAAAAGTTCTTTTGACAATATAAAATATACACAATTTCAAAATAACGAATGAGTGATAATATTGATTATTTCAGTGGTGCAGTTGAAAATTCGAAATAAATTAGGTGATACTGAAACTATTATTTGAAAAGTTAACGATTTTTTAGACTTTGTCAAGTCTTCATTAAACATTCTTTCATTTCTTATTAATTAAAAAAGAAAACAGAATTAGTTTTTAAATTCCCAATAGACATAAATTACGATAAAATAGTAGTGTGGTTGTTTCTTTAACTGACATTAAGCTTTAATTTAAATACATATATTTTCTCGGGCTGCTTAAAAATGATTATATTACATGTGTTTGTATCCTTATCCCATGTTGGTGTCCTAAAATTACAGTAACATTTATTAAGAGGAAAACTGACACTAATATTTATACCTTACAATACAAGGAGCAGATAACTCCGAACGATGTTTGAAACTATTAGAGAGTAACTAAGGGACATAATTTCATCCTAGGTGTCTGAAATGACGTGTACGGTTAAACTACGAATAGATGGATACTTAATGCGACTTGGTATGACAGATTTATAACTTACTTTATATATATTTATTCCTTTCAGTTCGTTAATTTTTTTTTGTTTTCAACTACATATATTGTCACTGTTATAACGTAAGTTGGATTATCAATCTTTACATTTGGAGCTGGTAATTGTTTGAATCAAACAGAAGTGATAAAATAAGGCAAAGACTGTCAGGATACGAGAGCCATTTCAACATTGTTCTGTTCTACATATGTTGTATATAAGATGTGTCAAGATCAAATGATCCAAATATTCAGATTATATTCATACCTATAACCGCGTCTTGGAAATCGTGATAGACGTATCCCTATTCTGCTTGGACCCCATTAGTCACTCAGATACAAGGATACAGGTTTGTTTCCATTAATTTCCTCAAAACATATTTTCCATCAGCTAAATTGTTTTGTATATTTCTGTTTAACTACCAATAATAACTTTCTAAGTATGACGTGCCGTGATCGAACCAATGAATTTCTGTCGGCGGTTAAATCAATACAGTCGCGAAATAACACAGTTGTCACTTCACGATCTCAAGTTAGCAAAAGTAAGCTACAACGAACTGAGTTCACCGTTAAGGCGAAGCACATCGGCCGAGATTTAGCAAATACTTTCGCCAAACTTGAAAAGCTTACTTTATTAGCTAAACGGAAATCATTGTTTGATGACAAGCCCACAGAAATCCAAGATCTTACGTTTATTATCAAACAAGATATTACTTCTTTAAACAAACAGATCGGTGAATTACAGGAAATAGCACGAGCACAAAAATATCATAATGGTCGACACCAACAAACGCATTCTTCTTCGGTGGTGGTCGCTCTACAGTCGAGACTGGCCACAATGTCTAATGAATTCAAAACAGTCTTAGAAGTACGTACTGAAAACTTAAAACAACAGAAAACACGCCGAGAGCAGTTCTCTCAATCAGCTGTGTTTCCACTTACAACCATGTCTGGGGAGGGCTCGGTGTTATTAAACGAAGATGAAGCTGATCGGACAAAATCAAACGACTCGTCTATTGATATGAATTTTTCACAACACCGGCAACAGCAAAACCAAATTCAGCTGATTGATGAACAAGATGCTTACGTTCAAAATCGGGCAGAAACAATGCAAAATATTGAATCGACCATTGTCGAGTTAGGCTCTGTTTTCCAAAGATTAGCTACAATGGTAAAAGAACAAGAAGAAATGGTAAATAGGATCGACTCAAACGTTGACAATGCTGAGCTTAATATAGAAATGGCTCACGGTGAGATATTGAAATACTTTCAATCCGTCTCTTCAAATAGATGGCTCATGCTCAAAATTTTCTGTGTTCTTATAGTATTTTTCATTATATTTGTTGTATTTATGGCCTGAAGAACTGATAACTAGACATTCGTTTGCTGGTGGTCTGTTTTCAACTTTAATTTGAAAGTAGAATGAACAGAAAATCAACTGTTGGTTTTCAATAATTGGTATATGTATACCGAATCCATGAATAAAATACCAAACTACTTTCAAAAGACATTACCTTTGGTGGGACCAGATATTTAAATAACAACAAATCATTGATTCATACAACTGATTATATTTAAAAAGTTTAGTTCAAACTCAAATCCATATACAAACATGCTTGCAAACAAACTTAAAATATGAAACGACTTTTTAAAAGAAAATTACATAGTTCATCATAATAAATAAGGAAGAATATACTTTTGAATTTATTTGACAAATAACTTTCTCCTTTGGGTTAATTTTTTTTTTTTTTGTGTTTCAGAAATATTACTCATTATAAAATCTTTACTCTATTATTATGCCTTGTACTATCCATGTATCTATGGTTATGGACATTTCCAAGTGGAAATATTTCCTTCAAAACAAGCAAAGTTATTGATTAGTCCAGTAGAAACTACTCAACAATGCAACTTGATAAATTGAATGTATTGGTTTTTCTGAAAGCGAAAGCAAAGTTTTCATTTTAAATTTATGAGAAAGAAGGAAGAAAAAAAAAACTTACATTTCATAGTATTTCAAATACAAGTGTTTTCCCTCCTCTTCTTGTAGGGTATCCTTACAGATTTGGTGTAATCTTATTATCTGTCATACAGATATAATTTAGTGCACGTTTTTTTTTAATTTGACTTCTCTTGGTTACAAGTAATGTGATGCAATAAAAGATTTTCAATGAAGCCATACCATCATTTTTAGAATAGCCTTAGCTTTTGAGAAAGACATAAACTACATACCATTCCATTCATTATAACGGATTGCATAGTGTGGTGATTAAACCTAGCAAAGGGAGTCTGATCTGATTTCAATTTCAAGCTGGAATAGCTTAATTACTAATCCAATGGGAAAACAAAAATGCTACAATTCATCAAAGGGCCACCTGTCTCAGGAAATGGAAGAGCACCAGACTAAATTCCTTGCAGTATTTAGTTGTTGTTATATATATATATATATTATGAGTTCAAAATTCTGCCAGTGTCAGCTTTGCTTTTCACCTCTTTGCAGTTTATAATAGAAGTACCAATATACTGATATTGATTCAGTTGACGATATCCCTCCCATAAAAATGTGTAGTTTTGTGCTAATGTAAGAAATTATTATCATTGAGAGGTAGTTGAGCAACAGAAACAGTAGAGTGCTGGGCTAAAATGCTTTACAGTATTTCATTTTATACCTCTACATTTGAAGTTCAAGTTTCACTGAGGTTGACTTTGTATTGAGGTTAATTTAATCAACTGTACTGCCTCCCCTGCTGGTGTGTGGTCTTGTGCTGCTAATGTGAGAAATTACTGTTATAGTAGGTGTTTGAGGCAATGGTAAGTTCTTGTTAAACCTATTCCTCAATGTGGTTTCTTTATTAACAATTAAGAACATTTTATTTACATAGGTAAGCCATGAATGTCACAGTTCTATATTTCCGTCTCTCTTTAAAATCTTGTGCCTATAGGTACAATGTCATTGGTTTAAGGTACCATATTCCTGGCTCTTGTGTTGGAAGTTCATATCCATTGCAGGTACTGAGTTTTATCTTTGAGAACAGCTTCTCTACTTGCCTAAGGCTTCATGCCTAATCAAGTAGATGCAAGATGGCTGATTGGATTAGGCATTGAAGTACCTCCTTAAAGGTTATGAGTTCAAATTACGTGAGAATGTTACTTGCTATATAGACTGGCATGCTATCCAGAGGAAAGATTTTATCCCCCACCTCGATGATAGGAAAGGCATCCCGCTGTAGAAACCATGCCAAAAATGTAACGTAGAAGCGAGACATGGTCCCTCGTTACATTTAGGAGTGCAGTTACTCTGAATAAGGACTGACTCAGTCCATGATGACCTGTCCAATCCATGCCACCATGGAAAAGCACGCATAAAAATGATGATGATTGTTATTATGGAGGTGATGTGGCAGAAATGGTAGCACATCAAATTACGTTTTGAATTCATTCCAACCATGACCATTCCATTTTTCCTTGGCATAGTGTACTGTGGACTACATTATCCAATGTGTCTTTCCCTTTTTTAAAGACAGGGTGTGATTTGAGGGAGATTTGACTGATATTCCTAGCAGGTCAAATAATCACATAGAGGCTTCCTTGTTGGCTTGAGTAAGCATCAGTAATATACTGAGGTCTGCCAAATCTTCATTGTTTACTTGCTGAACATTATTACACTGAAAATATCAATTTTCTTTAAACATTTCATTAAATATCAAAATTCCTGGCAAGTATCTTCCTTCTCTCTGTATTTTCTATAACTGCCATCAGTTGATAATTTAGTTACAGCAACATATGTATGATATTTTGGATGTCATGCCATTTGATTGTGTCTAACTGTAGTTGTTGACACTAAATTTCAGTTATCGATGTAAACTTAATCTGTCGCCTAGTTTAACATCACTACCTGGCCTTTGGGTGCCTTTAGCAGAGTTCACTCTGTTGCAAACATTCGGACCATGTCTCTGATTTCTTCCTCCCTTTCCCCCACCAGTCTTGGAGGTCCTACAAAAAGGTCATGGGTGCTGCTCTTCCGCCTCTGACTTAGCCCCCCCCCCCCAATGTTTTTTTTAAATTAAAACTCTTATAGCATGTCTTTTACATATGTAAAGATCATCATGCTTACAGAAGCCAAATATGGCATAAGGCAGCTTAAGTGTATTAATTTCATTGCCTGTATGTGATTGATATATAAACCTCACTGCCAGCTTCACAATGTTCTTTTTGTTTCTTTTACTGTTTAATTATTTCCTTCAAACACCATAGAAGTAAGAGATAAGCTCCAGACAAACGGTCTGCAACAACTTCATTTTAGTTACCAGTTGAAGTTAATTCACTTCACCTACATTACTAATGACCATGGGAGAGACATGACTATCACAACTTCCCTTTCTCCATTGACGGACACCACTGATTATGAATAGTCAAGTAATCAGCTGTATCATATTAGTGTGGAGGGAGGAGTGGGTGTAAAAATAAAAGTAGTATTCTGCTTCCCTTCATTTCCAGAAATCTATCACCTTATTATGGACAGCGACCTTCTAAATAAGAATATTTTAAAATCCCACAAACTCTGTTTCTTAAACAACAATATGCACAGGGAAAACAGCTTTATTTGTAAACTTTAATAATTCTACTATTGTTTCCAAAATATCAGAGTTATACTTGTTTGGCAAGTGGCTTGATTTGAGACCTGGTCACTGACACTGTTCTACTGCAATTGCCAGTTGAAGTGGAACTGTGTCAGTTACCAGGTCACTGCGGATGCGACAAAAATGTTAACCCCTTATGAAATAAATATAAAGTTAATATATCAGCTTTTGTGTGTTTTTTAAGTGGCTAAAATGACTCTTCCACAAAATATCATTTCTTTACTTCTTTCGTTGCTTATTTTAGAGACGATATTTAAGAGAGAGTGACAATATGTTTTAGTTTAAACATTTGTAAAATACCAAATTTGTATAAATTGGAGGATTTTTTTTTTGTTTTTTTAATGCAATAGTAATCTCGTAGGCTATATAGAAATTTAATTCTTGTAGAATATATAAGGAATTATTCAATAACCATTATGATTATTAATAGAAATAACTTATGTGAATCTGAAATAAATACATTGGCAGTTAAGTTTTCCAATTTATATTTTAAAAAGGAATCCAACTTTATTAAGTATTACTTTATTTCCAAAATATATCGATATCTTAATTGGAGTTTTTTTTTTCTTAAATATTTTTAATTCTAACAAAAATCTATTTTCAAGTAATTATTAAACTTTGTTACTTTGAAGTTAATTTTGAAATAAAAAGCAAACACAAATCAATGAGATCTAGTAATACAAGGTATACGTGAGATGTGGGAGTCAGAGAAAAATTTGTTTCCCTATCCAATATAGTCTTAGCAGGTTCAAAACTTTTTTTTTTTTTCTCTGCCATTGGTAGAATGAAAATTAAATGGCCTGTGTATGACAACTGGAATTATATTGATATTTTATTTTATTGATTTTTTTTTCAAATGAATTTTGAAAATTTGACACAAATTTTGGTAACCTCCTAGAATTATTCTATTGAATTAATGAAATGTTTATTTCAAGTATATTATTATTTTTTTGTTTTTTGTACACTATTACTGTTGGTGTTTTATTTGTGGAGAAAGAACACCACTGGTGAAAGTTGTTTTCAATTCTTTTGGCTTGTCCATTAGCCTATGTCATCAAATGATATTATAACAAAATGGATATCAAACTATTTGGGCAGATAACTTTCTGATTTCTACATTTAAATTGTAAATGTTTCTATTTATCTACTTTTATTTTCCAAAGAGAAATTGATATTATTCATCAAGATAAAGAGACAGCAGACTCGTTAGAGTGTCGGACAAAATGCCTTGCGGTATTTAGTTACGACCCTTTATGTTCTGAGTTCAAATTCTGCTGAAGTCAACTTTGCCTTTCATCCTTCTGGGATCGATAAACAAAGTACCAGTCAAGTACTGGGGTCGATTTAACTGACTTATCACTCCCCCCAAAATTTCTGGCCTTGTGCCAGAAACCATTATTATTATTATTATTATTGTTGTTATTAATATTATTATTATTATTATTATTCAGGGTCAATAAAATTAGTACCAGTCAAGTACTGGAGGTTGATATATTCGATTATACCCCATCCCCCAAATTTGAGGCCTTGTGCCTATGTAAGAAATCATTAGTATTATTATTTTTCTATTTCTTATTTTTGACTAAAGATTTTGTAATGAATGTACCAGCAAAAATCTCGTTAACCAATACTCTCATTAGATGCAAAAAATTATTTTTACCTGTTGCAACTAATGATGGGACAAACAGTTGTTGGTTAGTCTGAAGAGAGTGTCATCAAGAATTATTTATCTTCCAGTAAACTATTGTTTTCCCCCCACCCCCATAAATTTTCATATCTCTGTTGACTGATGATATGTAATGTAAATTTGGTTCTGCCTGAAGCTATGAAGAGGTTGATGTAAACTTAAATCTTTATCCACTTGTTCAGCCACTTGAAGAATCAGTTTCCACAAATTTTGTACAGCATTTTTTTTCTAATTATCTGTCCTACCACCCCCACAAACCCACTTTCAATGGTTATGACACTCGAGACATGTGTGTGGGGAAATACCTACAGACAGAATAATTCAGCAAGATTATTCAGCAGCTATTAAGGAGTATGGCTTGAGTATCATTGAGGTCAGTATATATATATATATATATATATATTTCTGTTCGTGAATAAGACTTGGCAGTTACTTCGAAGTTTCAGCTAGATGCCTAACGAGGCATCTAGCCGAAACTTCGAAGTAACTGCCAAGTCTTCTTCACGAACAAAAATAAATTACATACTCTACCTAACAGTATTGAGTGCTTTTTCTGTTATCGTTTGACCTGTTCGATGTACTTTGTACATATAACACGTACCTCAATATATATATATATATATATATATATAGTAAAAATCACATGAAGTCTAAACACGAACAAAATACAAGATATTAGACAAAGAAAAATACATGATATCTTTAACGTAAATATATTGGTTATCATTTTAACAACCAATATAAAATATAAGTTCATACGAGAAGATATGTGGTATATGGTATAATAATTTATTTACGTTAATCTTTTCTCGGTACTACGACCGAGAGCAAGGTGTACAGAAATCAAGATGTACAAGGTGAGTTGAATAACACAGAATGAGGAACATATAGTGTTGTTTGTGTGTGTGCAGTGCAGTATCTCTAGATCGTTGTATGCCGAAGGACATCTCAAGGCCGAGATAGCCAATATTTGTGGCGAGGCTAAAGGTGTCAAGTGAGTGACTGAGCCTATACAGCATCTCATGGCCGAGATAGGATTAACCCTTTTAATCTGGTTTAAGTAAGGCAACATAGT
>JAOPJM010001463.1:26022184-26033891 GCA_027124095.1 Muusoctopus leioderma | reverse complement strand
TAAAAATTCTGCCTCAATAACTCTCTCCGTCCAACCCATGCTAGCATGGAAAAGCGGACGTAAAAGCGATGATGATGTCTGTATATGTGAACTCTTTTCCTTTATTTCTGTTTTATGTTTAGTCTTAGTTAGCCAAAGAGGGAAAAAACACATGCCTATGACCTTTGCAGGCTCTCCTATGAGTGAGATCGATGTATTTGATGTTTAGTTTGTACTTCTGTAGGTCGGTGTCAGAGGAAAAACATGGACAGGAAGGTGGTTTTAGAGAATTACAGTTCCTGAGTAGAAATGATTAAACAATAACTCGATAATTCTCAATCTTTCACGTTAACATTGCACATCCATGGGCCATGCTCAACTCATTTCCCTATAATTACTCTGGATCCTCTGTATTTACTAAATGTTTCACTGCCATGCAACATTATAATTTTTGCACAACACTCGTATAGTCTAGATTTTGTATGGAGAGAGAAACTCTTTGCTGTCAACAGGAGTAATAGTTCTCTTAACATCCTCCACCCCTTTCACACCCTAGCCACTCTAATTACAACCAACCTCATCACTAAATTATATCACCTAAGTAACAAAACTTTACTACTACTGCTGCTACCAGCAAGCCATCTAAGCAGTCTATGGTCTTCAATTCATGGTTGCTTGTGTCTCAAGCTAGTCCAGTGCATTTGGTGCATTTAAAGTTCTAGTTTCCTTGTCAGTCTGCCAGAGATCCAATTGCACTTTCACATCTATTGTTTATACTGACTATGTAGTTGTATTGAGTTCCACATTAGTCTCCACTCCTATTCTGTGGCAATTAACTTAGTGTTTCACTGTTTTCAGCTCAAATCTTACCAAAGCCAACTTTGTGCCATTCATCCCTCAAGAGTCGATGAGATAAAACTGTATAATTTAATTTAATTTTTGACCAATTGAAATTTTTGGAGTTCTCTCCCTTACCCCTTGTGAGCCTAATTTTCAATGAATTGTTTCTCTCATTAAGGTTATAATTTCAATTGATTAAAAACGATTCAACATGTCAGGTATGGTAGCCTGCACTTAACTACATAACCTAAGTTCCATTTAATCTACGACAACTCTTTTTCAAAGCTAACCTTGGGCTCATCATCATCATCATCCTCACTGCTTCAGTACCCATTTTCCCATAGTTTCAACGCGATGAACAAAGATCTACAGTAACATTTATCAAAGTGGGTTCCGTGAAACAATTCTGGAGTTCTGCGAGATAAGGTGTCTTTTAATAAAATTTTATTTTATATTTTTAAAAAAATGATATTCACGATTTTATAATTAATTCTCTTTCTGAAACAATTTTTGCTTCATTTAATATCTTATTCAAATTAGGGTGATGGGGGTGGGGGTTGTCTACAAAATATATAATAGGTATGGCTTCCGTGATTTTTGGAAAATTGTATAAGGATTCCGTGACAAAATAAGTTTGAGCACCACTGATCTACAGTATAGCATGTTTCCATTTCTCTAAATCCTGTATCATCTCATCTGTGAGAACCAGCATTCTAAGATAAAATCGCACCATTCCTTCAAAATTTCTACCTGGGTCATGTGTGTGTGCGCTCCCACTGTCAACCTATGGCACTTATTACCCATCAGTTTGCCCAATACCAGAGCAGCCATCTTACTCTCTTGCATGTGTCAGCTGATGTCTTTAATGCTCGTTAAAAGACATTTCAACAGAATGACCAACCTTGATGAAGTAGCCAAGGTAACAGGATTGAGTTACCATTAAATAAACCTCCCACTCACTCACTCCCTGCTGCCAAATAAACAGTCACATGCAGAGAAAGAGGTAGATAATATCATATTGTAATGTAAGTCTTAAGACACTTTCAATGACTGGTACTTAGCTCAACTTTTATGGTGTTAAGTGAATGAGAGACAGGTAACATTTCCAGTTGGTCTCTTACCTGTTCTTGACAGTTAGTTAAACAGAGACAATGTAGAATACAGTGTTCTGCAAATGGACAATAAAATGCTTGCAGTGGACTTGAACTCAAGACCTATGAGCTGAGCAGATGGTCCAATATCTTATCCACTCAGCCATCCCTCTTCTGCTATAAGATAATGTTGAAGAGCCTCAATATACATTTAAATAAGACATCATAGCTTTTATAATGACTGTCCAGAATGCTTAACTACCTGATCATTTAACAACATCCTAATGAGCCAGTAAGGGAGCTTCTATGTGGTTGCTCGACCTCCTAGAAATAGTAAACTAAATTTCCCACAAATCTTAAAAAAAGTAAAGTCTCTTTGGATAATGTAGTCTTTGATACACTATGTCTGCCAAAAAAGGTGGGATATTCACAGATGGACTACCTTTGATCATAGGTTTGCTTGATCAGATCTGACCTGGAGCTAAATGACAACAACGCCCTAACCACAACAACGGTTGTTCATTGCAGCATAGCACAGTAACCATCTAACCGCAGTAACAGTTACTACACTACACAACAGGACACAGGACACAGGACACACCACCACCGCCACCGCCACCACCACCAGGTCATATGCCAGCTACTGATAATTTCCCAACAATTTTTTATTGCTATATTTAGAGATCTAAAAAATTTTTCTAGAAATTTGTGTCATAAAAACTTTGGAAATAAAGGAGATGACACAAAAGGTGAAAATAAATTTATTAAAAAAAAGTGTCTTTCAACACCCTTTTGTTAACGTTATTTTGTTAAACACATAAAAACTCTAAGTTTTCATGTGCACATTTCTGTGTAACATAATTCTAGTAATTTTTCTCTTTTTCACAACAAAAGAATGGATTTAAAGTATAATTAAGAAAATAAATGAATGAAGTAATCCCTCTAGCTAAAGACATTTGAATAGTGTGTATATACACACATGCATGCACACGCACACACATACACACACACACACACTTTGCTTATAAGTAAGCAATTCCCTCTAGCCGAGAACACTGAATAGTCAGGTATTGTTCTGGGTTTCAGCCTTGTACAGAGCTATGCAAGAGTTGCACTAACATAACTGCAAGCTATCTGGATAGAAGCGTGAGAAGCTGGTATCGAGCAGAGGAGGAGGGGGGGGGGGTCTTTAACTCTGACATTAATGGCATGAGTACAGGAAACCAATTCTCTTTCAGCATAGAGTTTCCGGTGTTATTTCAGTTGACAACCAAGCTACATACAATTAATGCAAATTGTGCTTTGAAACCCTTTAAAAAGAACAAATAAGATAGTTGTGTAAGCTCACTAAATATACAATGGAAAAATCTGTCTGGAAACAGTAGGAATAGAACTCAGAAACAAAACTGAACAAAACAAAATAACAGGATAAAGAACAAACAAACAAAAAAAAGATGCCCAAAGGGTCAAATGGTAAAACATTGCATTTGGAATCTAGATATTTCTTATTTGAAGATCAATAGAGATGGCTGGGGTAGTACAAGATGAAACTGGATGTTGTAATGTATCTAGTTTGGTAACTCATTATTACAAGTTCAAATCCTGCCAGATTTAACATTGATTTTTCATTTCTGCAACAGTCAATAAAGTAAATAGCAATTATATATTAGGGTCAATTAAATAAGCAGCGAATTGGCAGTGTCATCCACGCATCGGACAGAATGCTTTGCACTATTCATTCCGGCTCACTGCACTCCGAGTTCAAATCCCACTGAGGTCAACTTTGCCTTTCATCCTTTCGGGGTAGATAAAAAAAATACCAGTCTAGGACTGGTGGAATCGTTAGTGTTGGACAGGATGCCTTGTGGTATTTGTTCCGGCTCTTTGCATTCTGAGTTCAAATACCACTGTAGCTTACTTGGGTAGTTGACTTAATCTGTCGCCCAGTTTAACACCACCACCTGGCCCATGGGTGTCTTTAGTGGAGTCCATTTTGTTGCAAGCATTCGGGCCAGGTCTCCAGTCTGAGGATACCTTCCTCACTCCCTCCCGCAGTCTCAGAGTCCCTGAAAAAAAAGTGATGGACACTGCCTTCTCTCTTGACTCAGCAAAAAAGAAAAAGAAGTGTCACAAAGTTAATTTAGTCAATTATACCTCTACCCAACAAAAGAAAACCATGCCTAGTCAAAACATATCAATATTTCTTATTTTAATTTTGTCTGCATTGATTGTCCTTGCCATGTTTTGCCTATCCATTACCATTAATATACTGGATAGAGAAAATAATGAGGAAGGCATAATCAACCCTAATACTGTGTAGAAAAATGGTACCAACAGGTGTGTACCTTTCAAGCTGAATGTGACCATTTGTTTTTGTCAGTTATTCGATGCACAGAAAATTGGATGCATAGAAGCAGGCACTTAAACATTTAAATACATGAATGAGCAACTAGAAAACAAGCTTCAAGTGAATCAAGCCTGCAAGCTTATTTTGATATACAGTTGCAGTGATATCACTAATACCATTGAAAATCATGAATTTGATACACCTGTGTTTCCCTGCTAAAAAACTTTAACTTCATGCTTAGTTGGAGAAAGCAATGGGGTATTTTCCTTCATATAATATCCTACCTGAACCCTATGAATAGAGTCATAGCAACTTACATCATGAACTAGAAAATACTTTTATATATAGACAGATTGATCGGAAGATCATAGTAGATCTTCCCAATCAAAACCAAGGAAACTGTGTCCATTGGTTTTTCAGTTGCTGAATACTACCTGCCGGTTGCAACATGAAATGAAGTGCCTTGCTCAGTGACACAATGCACCACCTGGTCCAGGAATAGAAATCCACAACATTACAATAGTGAGTTCAACAACCTAACCACTAGGCCACTTTTATATATAAACATTGAAATATCAGACCGATTAGTACTAAGCACAGTCAAATTCGGCTAATCACATATCACAAAAGCTGGTTACAAGATAGATGGAGGAAAATCTCCCCACTGAAGATAACAATGACCGAGATAACAACTAGAACGCTATATAAAAACAGTAGTATGGAACTGATATCTTAATCCCCACATATACATATTTATATCTTAACTGATTATACACTTTCACCACATAAATATATTAAATTGCTTTTGTGTAAAATGATAATAAATTTAACGAGTGTGTGTGTGCATGCATATGTCTCTCTCACTTTCTCTCTCTCTTTTACTCTCTCCCTATCTCTCTCATTAGCTATAATGGCTGTGAGGTTAATGTGTTAGACTACTAACCACTTTATTGTCATGACATCTAATTTCTAATTGCAACTACTGTATTGTGTTCCTGAGCAAGGCATATGACTATTTCTCTCAGTCTACTAGGTTGGCAACAGGTCGCACTTCAACTTCGCAGTTGAGTAAGTTATCAGTAGAAGAGCATCCAGCTGTTAAAACAACTGTTCCAAGAATATGCAAATGCACAAATTTATAAGATCCTTCTGTCGACTCAAGCTGGAATATGGGTGTAAAACAGAATGGAAAAAAAAATATTTCTAATTTCCTTTCAGCAACAAGATTCAAAAGCATACAGTAAAATTTCTGGATAAAGTCAATATTTACAAAACCTACGATAGCAAACATTCACAAACTAGTTTTTACAAGAGGCTGGCTTTCAGCTTGTACTCATAATTTATATTTTTCAGACATAGAAAATCTATTTATGTATGTATATATCAGTGTGTTGGGTGCATCAAACAAAAATGGTATTTATTCTATCCAAGTTACGTCCATTTACACCGAGGTGGACTTAGTCATTCGATAAATAGATATTTATAAAAATATAAGTCCAGACAAAGTACTGGGGTTAATATAATCAACTAAAAACCCTTGAAGTTGATGCTCCAGCATGGCTGTAGTCCAACAACTGAAACCAGTTAAAGAATAAAAGTGTAAAATAATTAAACATTAAATTAAATTAAATTAAATTAAATTAGACACCCTACAAACACAAACCCAGTATGAAGAAAATGTGACTAGAACTGCCAATGTTGGCAGTTCTAGTCACATTTTTTCCTTCTAGAGTTTGTGTTTGTAGGGTGTCTAATTTAATTTAATTTAATGTTTATTTATGATCAAAAATCTTAACCGCTTACTTAGTCATCTACTAATAAAATAATTGTTTCTAATATAGGCACAAGGCCAGAAATTTTGTGGGGAGGAGTAAGTTGATTAATTCTTAACATCTTGTTGAAAATTTTCTAAGTCCTGTAATGATTGAGCAGAAAATGCCTAAAAACGTGTTTTCTGCAGCTTTTTTATTATGAAATTTACAGGTAAGAAACATAGATCCTTGAGGTGTTTTCACACAAAAATAGTTCACTTTCACCATATATATATAGTTCAATGATTCATGTCAATTTGATGATGTGGTACCGTGTGGAACCATGTCAAAATCAACCCCAGTACTTGACTGGTACTTAGTTTATCAACCCTGGAAGGATGAAAGGTAAAGTTGACCTGAGTGGAATTTGAACTCATAAAAGAGTAAAATAATGTCTTTGTGTGGTAACCTTACTGCAAAATTTGAACTGATGTATTTGGTTATATTACTATAGTAATCAAGTTTGTGACATACTCATAAGATTTGATAGCGTTATTCTAATAGCCAAAATGCTAGAAATCATTATTCTCATAGCCAAATGGTGGAATTTCAGCTTTAGAAATAATTCAATGAAATATGCAAGTATGACAAAGTATATTATATATAGTATGACAATAATTGTTTCTAACCTAAGCACAAGGCCACACATATTTGGGGGTAGGGGAGGTGATAGTCAATTAAATCGACCCCAGTACTTGACTGGTACTTTATTTTATCAGCTCTTGAAGGATGACAGGCAAACAACCAATGTGAATACAAACTATACTTATATCAGCAAAGTCAAGATTAAGTAAATTCTATAAAAGAATTACATGTAAAGTTTATCTGACAGGATTCCTCACAAATTATATGTAATTCAATTTGAAATGTAAGGTATACCTTACATTTCAAAATGAAATGTACAGCATACCTTACACCCCCACCCCACCCCCCATAAACAACAGAAAGAATTATTCTTCTGATGAAGGTCTAAGAAGACTAGAAAGTAGACAGATCGATCCTGCTTTCTCTGGCCACGCAGAGATAGATAAAAACCTGTGGTGCAGCCACTTTGTTTACTTTTAACAGCAAGGCTAAAATTGTATGTTTATAAAAAAAGTTATACCTTACACTCAAGTTAAAAGTGTTATCAGATGACACGCAAACCAGAGAATAGATTAAACTAGATCAATAGGGATATTACTCACTACAAAACTTCCTTGGTTTAACCAAATGGCCAATCTAAGAGTATAAAGAGATGAAAATAAGAGATGACCCTGAAAATACAGCTGTCTGCCATATTCTGCTTTAATATTGCAGCAGGTTTACCCCTAACACCAACACCGTCTCCACGACCACGATTTGATCAGTGTAAAAGATTTAAAAGAAAAATAATAGCATGAGAAACTTGAAAAAGTATTTTCTTAAGAAATAATAGAAATATGTAGCCTAATCAGAACAATTTTAAGTGATAGACAAGATGATTAAAATAGATCAGTTCTAAATTGATTCATTTCTCTGAAGGAAACAAGTAACACACAACTGTAATTCTTTAGTAACTGTAATAAGGTTAATAACATCAATTGGGAACTTTGAAATTGGCAAATGGACACTAATAGCTTTGCAGAATCCACCCACTGGGATTTTTAAAACTATGAGCCTGATTTAATTTTTCCATTAATACGACCTTACCTGCATCTTAGAAAACCACAGCTGCCCATGCTGACGTACATCACTTTACCTGCTAGAAGTAGCAGCCAAATCTCTATATTGGATAATGTACTCCGGGACCTCCTCCTCCTCCTCATTCTTCTTTAAATGCCATGCCTACAGGTGGCAGCCATCATGGACCTCCACCCCCTCCTGTCTCATACACAACTTAGCATGTTATTGGGTTGGTCATTCTGTAGCTGTATCTTCCCCTCTCTGTCTTCACTGGCTTCTTCTTCCTTTCAGTTTTCTAGTTGTCACTAAGTGTTCAAGACTTTGTCTTCTCATATGATGTCCAATAAACTTAGCATGTTGCCTCCTTATGCTGTTAAGAAGTTTTCTGGTAGTTTCTACTTGTCTAAGGACTTCAATGTTTGGTACTCTATCTGTATAGAATACTTTTAGCATTCGTCTAAGGAAACATATCTCTGCAGCATGTATAAGCTTTTGCACTTATTTATTGATGTTCCAGGTCAAACAGCCATATGTAAGGATGGATTCTATGTATGCACCCTAAGACTTTTTTCTCAGCCTTATTGATAACTGTTTATTTGACAATATATGTTTGATCTCACCGAAAGCAGCCTTCGCCTGTCCAATCCTTGACTTAATTTCTTTGATGTTTTTTCCATTGCACATATTACATAATGTACCCCCCAAATAAAAGATAGGATGCTCATGTCTGGAACACCTTTGATCATAGATCTGACCAGGGCTGCTTGATTACAGCTGATCTGGGATTAAATAATAATAATAAAAACACAGCTCGCCTACACTTTACAGTACTGTGGTGTGGCCACCAGGCTGATCTGTGTCCTTAGCAATGATATATAATTCCCAATGACTCTATCCACCTAGCTGTAAATTGGTACCATGGAGAGGTACACTTGAACACCATAATCTGAGGATTGACACTATATTTGAGGAGTGTTCTGTTACCTTGCTGTACCAAGTTCAAACCCTACCATGTGCAACATAAGCTCACTAAACTCAGCTAGCAGGATTAGAAAGAATGTTGGAGACAATCGTCACTAGCATTAATAGCATCAATAACTATGCTTTCACAATGAATCACACAATGGTGTAATTTCATCCTGGGTGTCGCAGTCAATCAATTATGATCTTTCTGCTTAAAGAAGAAGAATATCTACAGTTGACATTCAAGAGTAATATAACATATTCTCTATCATTTTGTTTTGTCTCTGTTTGTTTTATTCATACTGGAGAGAGAGAGAGAGAGAGAGAGAGAGAGAGAGAGAGAGAGAGAGAGAGAGAGAGAGAGAGAGAGAGAGAGAGAGAGGGGGGGGGGAGGGAGAGAGAAAGAGAGAGAGGGAGAGAGAAAGAGAGAGAGAGAGAGAGAGAGAGAGGGAGAGAGAGAGAGAGAGGTAGTGAGAAAGAGAATGGCAGAGACAGAGAGAGAGTGCAAGCAGCATAGACTCTCTGCACAGATACAGATACACACACACACACACACACACACACACAGCATGAAAAGGCATATTCAGAATTATGTGTACATGTATATGTGATATGGGTGTTATGTGTGCAGTGTTTACATATCATTGTTAGATTGCATTTGGTGCTGAAAAGGGCATCTAGATGTAAAATATCACTGTAATTAAACACATAATGTTAAAAATATCCAATTGAGTTGCTATGACGACAGTTGCCAGAGCCAGGCATGGGCTGGACGGCATGGGCTGGATGGCATGGGCTGGATGGCATGGGCTGGACGGGATGTCACACACTGAGCCACTTCTTATTTGGAGTTACTGCCCTCTTCGAGTTCCCTAAACTTTTTCGAACCAATTCTTACTCTGGCTAGTATGCTGTCAGAATACCCACCTCCCTTGTTAATTAGGTCACCTAGGTAACAAAAGCTACCAACTACTTCTAGTGAGCCTTCTGAGTGTTTGAAAGAATCTATTTCATGTGTACTCTTACTGCTGACTGCTTCTGTGCATCTACCACATACAAAGTCTATCTTCTCTGTTAGCCTACCTATGATCCCTCTCCACCTCTTGTGCATCCATAGTTTACACTGGGTACACCCTATGGAATTTCTACCTACTTCTTATTGCATATCAAGCACAGCCATTTCCCTGATGGTAGTAGGGAAGTAGTCTTCTTTCTTTCTTACTAAAACTTTAGTCTTTGCTAAGTTTACTTTGAGGCCTCTTGAATCTAGGTTTTGCTTCCATGTCTGGAATTTCTTCTCTACATCTACAGGTTCAGCTATAAGAGCTAGGTCATCAGCATACAGGAATTCACACTTCAGCCGATGTTAAACTCCTCAGTTATGGCCTGGGGGACTGTAATAAACAAGAGGTAATTGAGAACTGAGCCCTGATGGATCCCTACCTGCACACTAAATTCCTTGCAAAACTCATTGCTAACTATCATCTTGCTGACTACACCTCTATACATGGCTTGTACAGCCCTCACAAGCCATTCATCAATTCCTAGTTTTTTTAGCAACTACCAGACTACAGAGTGTGGAACCCTGTCAAAGGTCTCGTCCAGGTCAATGAATGCTAGGTATAGGCGTTTACTCCAAGCTAAGTAGTTCTCCTGTAGTTGTCTCACAAGTAAGATGGCATCAGTAGCACCTCTTCCTGGTACAAAGCCAAACTGCATCTTATCTAGGCTAATTATTTTCCTAATCAATTATGCTATAACTCTTTCTGTCACTTTCATAACCTGGTCCATCAATTTGATGCCTCTGTAATTACCTCACTCTAGTGCAGCTCCTTTGCCCTTGTAACAGTTAACAATGATACTGCTACACCAATAAATGGGTATGACACCTTCTTGTACTGCGTGACTGATTATGCAAGTGACTAGTACGTGACCTACCTCACCAGACATTTTAAGCATTTCAGTGACTATCCCTGAAGGTCCCGCTGCCTTATATCTACCTCCGCATTCTTAATTGCACTTGTGGACACTGCTTAATTTACTGGTTTCTATTTATCAAATTGCTAATTTATAGATTTGATATAAAAGGATGCAACTTGACACCAGGTTACAACCATAAACATAAACACAGACACGGACATGGACACATATATACATACATGACATGCTTCCTCACAATTTCCGTCTACCAAATCACACTCTCAAAGCATAGGTCAATTCGAAGCTACAGTGGAAGACACATGCTCAAGGTGCCGCAAGGTGGGACCGAACCCAAACCATATGGTTGTGAACTAAACTTTATAATCACAGACCTATTCCTATATCATCATCTTTATCATCACTTTCACATCCTTTTTCCCATGATATCATTGGTTGCACAGGCTGTCACAGTCCACATCAGTCCGCAACAGAGGAAACCAGCCAACTTTGGTGTTGTGTATGTCTTAGAGTGTGGACTAGGATTGTTTTATGGAGCCACCAGCACAAGAAAGGTTCTTATGCAAGAGGACTAAATAGTCAACTCTAACCTGTATCAGTTGTTATTCGGAGTTAGTGCCCTATAAGACGAGTAGGCTGGTATGTTTTCTACAGCTTGATGCCCTTCCTACCAACAACTACTTTACAGAGTGCACTGGGTACAGCGGGTACTACAGAGGTTATCCCATGCTTGATAGCATTAACCAAGTATTACCTATGTTCTCCACCACCAGTCTACCATTCAAGAAACATTTTTTTAAAATCAATTATATTTATTTTTCCTTCAGTAACACTTTTAATATTTATAAATGTCTAAAGAAATTCATTTAAATATATATATATGTGTGTGTGTGTGTGTGTGTGTGTGAGAGTGTGTGAGTGTATCATCATCTTCATTTTACGTCCATTTTCCATGCTGGCACAGGTTGAACGGGTGATTTTGGCCCGCGTTGATTCCTGATTGGAGTCACCACTCTCCTAGACGGGTCAGCAGCCCACGTCTCGCTCGTATGTTTCATTTGGCTTGGTTTCTATGGCTGGATGCCCTTCCTATC
>JAOPJM010001463.1:26005255-26022084 GCA_027124095.1 Muusoctopus leioderma | reverse complement strand
AAACAAAATCTAACATAGACCTCAAGCAGACAGGTAGGGCATTCCACAAGGTTGGTGCGAAAACAGTGAACGCACGAAGAGGTTTATGGTATGTGAAAGTGGGTAAATGTTGAAGAGCGGAGGTGGTGCAAAGAAAGAGCGAGTGCAAGGGGGGGGAGAGAGAGAGAGAGAGAGGCAATATATATTGTGTGCGATATGAATGGGAAAGAAGAAAAGAGGAAGAGGCTGCGTGTGAGTGCAGTATGTTTGGAAGGCAACCCACCTGCACCTCCTTCCCAGCTTCTATTCATAAAAGGGAGAAGAGATGAAGGAAACATAGGCCCTGACAAGCAGCAGTAAAATGCTAAGGTTATTGTATTATTGAAGATATCCCCACCAACGCCACCCTATAATATGGGTAACTGAAAGAATTTAAAAATAAAACAAAAACAAAAAAAATAAATTAAATAAAATAAAAAAGAAAGAACAGGGTTTACTGAAGAGTTTCATCACTTACAATATAAAATACTCTTCTACATTGTGATGTTATTTCAACGTCAAATAACTCAGAAGGTAAAACACAACAAAACAAAACAAAAAATAATAGACAACAGGATCAACGTGCTGAACAAACTTTTGGTATACTTTAAATATTGTAAATGTGTATGTGTTGGGAGGAGGAGGTATAACATATCACACAGATGAGTATTTGCATGAAATACTAAATTTAAATTTACTAACAAGAGGTCTACATACAGTGTTAGGTTAGAGTAAATACAGTAGGCGCACGTTAGCTGTAAATAAATATTTACTGAAATCACTCTATAATGCAAAGTTTACAAATGGTCCTATAGATTTAACCGGTGGTTATAACAAAAACAGTCACTGAGAAAATCTTGTTATATATGTGCAATACTTTTTCATTATTTGTTGTTATTTTTATTTTTATGGCTCCACTTTTAGCATAAACATGCTGTTTTACTTAAACACAAATTATAGTTGTAATGTAAATTCCAAGACGTAACGAATTCTATTCCATAGGTAATATATTTGATTAACAACTTAATACCAATGTAAAAGAAAAGTAGATAGCTGCTTTCAAAGGAATGACAGCCTTATCATGTTTACATGAAAGGACATTCTATATCAACATGGTGGTATGGTGCACATAGATGTAAACACTGAAGTATTTTTCCAAGACATCCTTGTTTATTATGTATAATCTTACATATGCATGCTGAAGTGAACATATTTTATACTCATCAAGAACTTATTGATAGTAGAAAGAAGTGTTCCCGGCTTGAATTCCACTTGAATGATGTGATTTGATCTCTATTACCAGTATTACCAGTTTGGTTATGTTACTACCACGAAGATGAGAACATAAAGTAAGCATGCTGGGATATGAAACAGACTGAAAATAAGGAGCAATCATGTTGTTACCAAACACCAAATCCTTGATTGATAAACAAGTTGAATGAGATCACGTCACAGAAACAACTTCTTCAGTTTGTTGGTATTTGCATACAGTAACAGGAAACTGAATTGGATTGGACTGAAAACTTCATAATGTATGGAAATAGAAGTAAAGTTGTGGGAATATTCAAACAATAAGGTTCAAAGCATACATTGTCTGGTCATTGAAATGAAAATATTTAATAGACAGAAACAAACATCTTTTTGAAACTTCACTATCTATGCCAGAGAAGTTGGTAACTGAAAGCAATAACTGATGTCAACCTTCAAAATTCATACGAATAAAGTTAAATTGAAAGTCACCCATAATTTCTCTCCACATGTCTATGAAGTGAAATATTGAGATCCAAACACAGCAGCCTCATTAAATTGTTTAACAGGAATGTAGCAAGAATTAGTGAAATAGCCACAAACCCATATTATTTCCCAAAACTGTTATATATTGTACTGCTTCCTCTTTTAAGATAAGCAATTTAAAAACAAGCTACCCAAATGAAACTGATTTGAGAGCCAAGTATTGCATATAATCATACGTTTAATGTTGATAATGTTTATGTGTAGTTTTATTGTAATAGCTTCACTTACAGAGACTTTTCTCAGCTATATTTGTAAAATGTTTTGCTAAATAACAATATGTGTGTGTCTGTGTATGTGCAATGTTGTTCAAAGACATTGCTTAACGTATATACTTCCTGTTTCTTGTAAAAAAAAAAAAAATGTTTAAATACCTGAAAAATCATTGTATAGATGTTAATATTCTTTGTCACCAGCACTGCCATGAAAAATCATTCAGTTAGGTCAAGTTATTAAATATATTTTCATTTCTGTTAAATAAAGGGACTGTATTTCAGTTATTTGTACCTTTGTAAATAAATGTACAAAAGAAGTGAGCCCATTTTTGTTGGTCTTTCTTTATTCATATGGCCTAACCAGGCTCACACTGTGAATATTTCTGTCTTTAAAGATCTGAAAACAATTTCATTAAAGCAAACCACAGTACAATAATACAAATATGAACAGTAAAGGACTTACATTTTTATAGCAGTATCCATTCTACTTAAATTTTCTTCAGAATAAACCGTCAATTTACTTCCATCTGCATCTCCAATTCCAACATGATGACCCTGTCTTGCCATCATGTTTTCTGTTGATGGTGAAGAGACCATCATGGAAGGTGATGACACCAACATTTTATTTGACAAAGCCACATCTTCTGGTGACATACGTGAGTCTTTAGGATAAGGGAACAATTCACTGGATATAGAATCCACTAAGCCATTTTGACTCAGAACTTGATTTTCTAAAGAGCGAGACAGCATTTTATCATAGGATCCAACAAAGGCATCTTGATATATTAAATTGTCATTCTGGTTTGATCCTTTTCCTGACAAATCTTGAAGTTCATATTTAATCATCTGAGGATCAATAAGGCTAGTTGTGAATGAATATTGCTGTTTAGTATTCAGTAAAAGAGCTTTATGTGATTCTTCATCAAGGTCCATCATTTTCTGATTATGGTTATCTGATGGCAAAGAATGTCTTCTATCTGCAACCGTTTCGTAATTGGGTCGGCTTGTCAATACTTGATGACTGTCACTGTTAACTGAATGCACCTGATCGGGGCCTGATTCATATGTAGCACGAACAGGACCAAGGTACTGGTGATGTTGAGCATTATCAGTAATGGAGTGGTGGCTTCGATCCTGCACCCCATCATTGTAACTAGAATGGTTATCTAGTAACTGATGGCCAGAAGGTTGGTGATGGGTATCAGGTGTTATTGATCGATGATTCCGATCTTGAAGGTTTCCGTTAAAACTAGGACGACTTTCCATAATGTGATGATGACTAATTAATGAAGGATGATTATCGTGCACCCTCACAGCTCGACTACGGTCTTGCAGCTCATAAGCAGGTCGGCTCATTGAGTAGATGCTATCTGTCATTTGGGGTATGGTGTTAGAATAAGCTAGATTTCCTTCACTAGCTGTTACTTCACCGCCACTCTCTTCAAGAGCTTCATTTTTAACAGTGTTCGGTTTTTTTAATGGACCATCTAAGGCTAAAGTATGCCCTTTGCTGGAAGGTCTTTCCATTCCAGCAGTAGGCGGCTTCAGTCTCTGGCCTTAAATTTTCCTTTGGAAGACAGAAGACAGATGTTATCGGTTCACCTACTAAATGCCTTGTCAACAGCAGTTGCCTGCAGTGATCCAAAATATCCAATAATCTGAAAAGAGAGGAAAAAATAGCAAAAATAAGAGAAAGGTCCAACTAATAAATTTGATTGAAAAAGTAGTAGTAGTAGTAGTAGTAGTAGTAGTAGGCACAAGGACAGAAATTTGTGGGGAGGGGTTAGTTGATTAAATCGATTCCAGTACTTGACTGGTACTTTATTTTATCGAAAACCTCAGAAGAATGAAAGACCAAGTCGACTTCAGCAAGATTTGAACTCAGAACATAAAAAGCCACAACTTTCATACTTCTGTGGTTTACAATAAAATTTAGTTGTGTCCCTTTATGCCAATCCACAACCATTTTTATTCAATGCTCTACCGATTTTGCCAATCCACTGCCCCTCAATTATAATAATAGTAATAATTGTTTCTAACATAGGCACAAGGCCAGAAATTTGGTTTTAGTTGATTAAAGAATCCCCAGTACTTGACTGGTATTTTATTTTATTGGTCCCAGGAGGACAAAAGGCAAAGTTGAACTCGGTAGAATTTGAACTCAGAACATAAAGGGTTGTAACTAAATACGATATGGTAGTTTGTTCGATGCTCTAATGATTCTGCCAATCCATCGCTATCATAATAAAAATACAAATACTAATAATAACAACAACAATTTCTTTATTGGGCACAAGGGCTCAAAGACATTGGGGGCAGTACAAGAAACATGATACACTACAATGGGGAGTTTATATGAAAATAAATAAAAAGAAAATGACAACAACAACAACAACAGATAACAATATAAAAAATAACAACTATGGGAAAACAGTCACCTAGAGCCAATCAAGGAGCCCCACCAAGGGCAAGTGCTCTCTCTCTCCTAGATGTTATTCTCTAGGCCCATTCACTCTCACCCACCTTTTAATAAATTTACTGGAGGGCAGCACCTCCCTCTCCCCCCTCACCTTCCTCTCCACCCTCACCCCCTCTCCATGTGGAACTTAATATCAGTAATTCATCACGGATCACATGATGAGTTCAAATCTTACTATTGCAGCCAGTTTTACAAGTCCCTAAGCTAGGCACACAACCCTGCTTCCTCCGGTTTACCTGGCTGGTAAAAAAAAATGTCCCTATCTTACTTTACAGTGAGTGGTTAGTGGTAGGAAGAGCATCCAGCTGCAAAAGCTATTGCTCCAAGAAAAATCATCCATGGATGTAAAATACACACAAACACACACATACACACACATATATTAAAATGTCTCATTCGTCAATGCACAATCCATTAACTTCCTCAAACATAATGTTCTGAGTTTATTAAACTCTTTATCTACAAGAGATGATGGAGATGGTTGTGGTGATGGTGAAGATGATGACGATGATGATGGTGATGGTTGTGGTGGTGGTGATGATGATGATAATGATGGTGATGATGGAGGGGGTGTGGTGTTAATGATGGTGGTGGAGCTGGTGGTGATGATGATGGAGATGGTTGTCATGGTGGTAGTGATAATGACAACAATCATGATGATGATGACGGACTTACAAAGCCACATTAAAATATATGCTTTAACCTTTACTTTATATATCTCAAGCACAATTCAGAATATACGCACACATACACACACATGCACACACACACACACACACAATGCAAGATGAAAAAAAAATTATTTAAAAAAACAACAAACATGGGTAAAAAATATAAAAGAACTGGTATTTTGCAGTTGCTTTTAAGAAATAAACTTTCCAAAGGTTATCATCAACATTATCTGAACATCATCAGAATACTTGACATCCAAGCAAAAAACAAATACAATAACCACAACAACAACGACTGACAGAAATCAGTTATCAATTAAATAAATCAATATCACATCACAAAACTTGACCCTTCTTCATATCTTTTTTCTCGTTTTTTTATCAAATGTTTCATGTCTTTTTTTGTTTGTTTATTGATTTTTCTTTTTTGTTTTCGTTGTTTGTGTGTGTGTGTGTGTGTGTGTGTTTTCCCAAACAATATAAACAGCACTTCTGTATAATAAAACACCGAGAAGATTTGTAATACAAAGAAACGACAGAACATGGAGGAAAATAAGGAGGAAAAACAAAAAACAAACTATAATCTATCATGATGGATGGAAAAGATGGTAATCTTCAACGTTGTATGAGATTATCGTGATGAAGACGATGCACGACTGAGATGCAAGAGAGATGCTGTGTTACGAACCCATCTAACCTAATGCCAGTCTTGGAGGAAGGGGCTACTGCTGCTGCTGATGATGTTAGTGATGAGTCTCTATAAAACAATGCTCCAATACCACCCTCCAGTACTGGTACTCAGTGATTGAGATGAAAAAGAAAAAAAATCTCCTCCTGTTAAAGCAGTCTACCATGGATACAATTTCCAAGAGGTTTTGAACTCAAGACCTATCACAGCTGGTATGGTTAAATCCAGGCCCAATGTCTATTTGGTCATTTTGCTTCCACTATAAAGTACCAATGAACCACAGGAGGATCCTGTCCAACCTGCAATTAGCCAGGTAGGCTTACAACCAGCATAGATAAGCCAGTAACGGCACACTGAAACTTTCATTCAGCAGTGGATCGACAACGGCTGAATGGAATGGAAATGGATAAGTAAAATATTCTTTAATACTCTACTATAGCCTCAGGTTAACAGCCAATACCTTGTGAGTGGAATTTGGTAGACAGAAATGTGTGTGTGCGTGTGTGTGTGTTTGGGATGTGTTTGACACAACACTGCCAGTTAAAAAACTGGTGCTGTGTCAGAAAGGTAACTTAGCTAATCGATAAAATTTAGATCGATAAAATAAGTACTGGAGATGCTATGATCAACTAAAACTCCCTGAAGGAGGTGCCCCACCATGGCCGCAGTCCAACGACTGGAACCAGTTAAAGAATAAAAGAATAAAACAGCAATAACTCTGTTGAATTTACAATAAAGAGAAAAATATTGCCAATACGATGAAAGTAAACTGATATGAATATAATTTGGAGCATAAATTTATCAGTTGTTATTTAGCCCAAAGTCAGCCCTGAATAAGTAGATCTACGACCAAAGGTATTCCAGCCATGACCATCCCATATTTTTTTATTTCTTTTTTTAGGAATAGTGTACCCCACTCTACATTATCTAATGTGTTCCTCTTTTTAAGACAGTAGAGCATGGTTTAAGATTTGGCTGCTGTTTCTAGCAGGTCAAGCAACCACATAGAGGCTCCTTTGTTGAAGTGGGAGATGTAAGATTCTGTTATTGTAGAAATTGAGGGTACATTTAAGTAAGGGAAATAGCAAAATAGGTAAATTTTAATTCAACATGACTTGATGCTTTTGTGGTTTTGACAGATTGTAAACTCATCCAATTTCTGAAACCTATCCTAAACTCCACTACCAATTGTGATTCCACATGAAGCCAGGCTGGTTTATCTTCTTGTTTCCATGCATAACACATACACATATTTATCAGCAATAAAGTGTGGTAGCAGAGCAATAAATCTGCCTGAGTTTCCTGCCAATTCTTTCCACCCCCGTCCCCCCACCAAGTTATATTTTGGCAACATACCGATGACAAAGAAACAGTACAGCTTTTTTTTGAATAGTGCGAGTAACCTTTTAGTGTAGTCGACTAATACAGAAAATGTGCAAACAAATAGTTGGAAATAATAAGGGAATAATTTCTTAAACAGCAACTTTAACAAACCAAAAGAAACTGTGAGTTACTAGAGCAATCTAGAGTATACATAGTTGTACACATGTTTCTCAAATAAAATGTCCTCTCAACATTAAGCGAATTTTAGTTTTTCAGTTCTAACTTATTTTAATTGAAATGGCACTGATAGTTATAAGAATTTTTCAGATAATTCTTAGCATTTTTTCTGTTTATTAATTAGCAGATTCTGAGCAAGATTTATACGAGTTTAAATTTTAAAAAAAAAGATCATTATCTACATGTTTGAAGTAAACTTAATTTAATTTCAATTTGACTGATGTTTCTGAAGATAGTTAGTCAAGTCCAAGAGAATTTTCAGAGAAATTAATGTTGAGATAGCCACCATTTTTTAAGTCAGGCATCATAACACTATCATTATACACATTTTTATATGTCTTATCCATGCTGATATGGACAGAAAATATCTGCAAAATGGTTTCTTTCCAACTATTCTATTCCAACTTTCTTTTCTCAGCCTTAACTATTTCATTTCTATCTCCACAGAACTTCATCATACATAATTCATTTTTACTTAATTTGCATGATTTATTCTGTTTACATAGACTAACCACATTTCTTAAATCTTCTCTGATAAGAAAACCATTCCTAGCTACTTCCTGAGCTTGAATGATCTCAATCCACAAATATATATATTACACATAATACAGTCCATTCTTCATTTAAATAGTAATTATCTTTGTCTTTTAGTGAATGACCCAATACCAAATATATACTGAACTGCATTGGTATTACAACACTATTATAACCTTTATCTCCTGATGGTTTCAAGCGAGCTTGTTAACAAAAATAAGTGTTGAGATAGTTGTAGCTGCACTTTTGTGTATATCCATATGCATATAGAATAGTGTGTGTGTGTCTGTATTTATGGGTATACATTTGTGTATAAAAGAAATGACATGGGACATGGTTTAAATTCTTTTTATCAAGGTGGCAACCCATCCCAAATCCCTATTTAACAGGGTTTTTATTTTCAACAACCTACATTTTTTTTTATTTCTTAAGAACCAAAAGAATGTGTCATCCATCTTAAAATAAAACCATATTTTAGTAAAATACATAAACTAATGTTCCTACCAACCACCTAAAATGCCAAATGGCCAACAACTAATGTATCGTTCTTCAAAAATATATCTATCATGGCTAGAGTAATTGAAGAGTCAGCAAAATGGTTTGACAAGTGAGAATCAATAGCTCAATAGCAACATGTTGCAAAAATTCAGTCAGTGAATTATAAAGCTTTGTAGACACATGCAGATGGTAGATGTAATCTAAAAATTTAAAATATATAAGCACATAAACTATCAAAGAAATAGTAAAGACTTGAGAAACACAAATCAAAAAAACATGTAGCCATACTTATAAACAGTGTGTTTTGAAGAACAAATTCAGAAGGCCAACACTTCATTCCAATTTCTGTAGGGTTAAGTAAAGTAAGAGACAAAATTCCCACTGTATAGGATGCTAGTCTATATCACAACTTTCTCCAGAAAAGATCTGGAACATATAATACTTTTTAATTAGTTGAACTAAACAAGTAACAATGAAATGCCAGCAGTAGGATATGAACTCATGTTGTTGTTGCTGTTGTTTATGATCATAACCATAGCCATCCTTTTCTCCAGAGAAAGTGTATCTAGGACTACATTATGTGTCCTTTCATTTTTAAGACAGTAGTGTGACATTTGAGGGAGGTTTAGCTGCTGTTTCTAGCAAGTAGAACAACCACATAAAGGCTCCCTCAGCTCATGTTGCATGAGCTAGTAGTTTTATACCATACCCACATATGTACAGAGATGTAAAATAAGATTTGTAAGGACAATGATGATCCTAGCTGAACCCTTATCTCCACTATCTGTTTCTTTTAAAGCTACAAAGAAAGATATATGTGAGGAAAGAGAATATCTTCTGGCATTGACCAGCTGATGTCAGTATGTAGTGTGCATTGACCATTGACCAGCAAGCTGCAGTGAAATTATCAAACCACCCAGAATCATTATGTCAGTGTTACTACTAATATATCTAGAGATGAACACCGGACAGATACAGTAGCAGAGCAAACAGGATATTGACCTTTCTTGTTCAAGGGTCATAAGTTCTTATTTCATTACCAGCATTGCACTTGTCCTTGAGCAAAGAACTGAACTATTCTTGCTGCAGTTTATGTAGCTGCATAGCAGATACTGGGGGAAGAGATGGGTGAGTTGGCAGCAGAGCACTGAACTGACTGAAAAATCAATGAATAGTTGGTGGAGGAAGGCAGAAAAGGAAAGATGAAAACAGACGTGAACCAAATAGTAACACAGCTGATCAATTAATTCAATAAGGATTCTAAATTCTCAAGATAACAGAGAAACTTTTCTACATTTTACACTGACTGCTTGGGACAAATGCATTATTATGCTAATTGGCCAAATTAGTGAGAATTTGGCAGTGTAACTACTAAACAGAAACAAAAATGAAATTTAAATTGCTTAACCCTCAAAAGAGAATCAGTACAATACTAAAAACATAATCTACTATGACATAGAAGAATATTAGAAAAAAAATGGTAAATCATTTTTAAATGCCTTGTCTGAGATGAGTTGTCGTTATTAAGATTATCATTTTCTCTTACTATTAATTTCCTCCTTACAGTGTATATTTACAATATTTATTATTTATAGCTACATTACATTTCAATTTCCAATCATCATGTGTCTCTGATTCCTGGATATACATGGTCCCAGGCTGGATTCAAACTAGTAACTTTATTTCTAAAGTAAAGATAGTAATTTCCTTCTCCCTATAAAGGTTCCTACTTCAAATCTAGTCTGGAACCATGTACATATCTAGGAATAAGATACTTGATGACATTCGGGGATCAAATGAACCAAACAGATAATGTAGAATATAAATATTGCAAATATATACTCTATAGATGAGGTTAATAGTCCAGAAAATTGTAATCTTAAGTGATTTTTAAATTAAAATTTACTTCTATTAAAGCTTTAAAATGTTTAAATATAACACTGATCATTAATAGAAGAATGGAAAATATGCTTATACCATGCTTGTCGCTTAAGTGTACCATTCATTAGAAAGTTAAGAGGAAAGTTGGCCATGGTAACTATCTATCTGTCAGTTGACTGTATTCTTAGAATACAAAACTGAATAAAACTTAAAATATCTCTAAAACATATTTATTTATTTATTGCTATAAAATACATCCATAATGCAATGCATGTTCTTCAGTAACAGCAATACACACACAGAAACACACACACACACCACTAATAATTTCAAATATCTAGGTGGTTCAGTCAGCACATGGAGGGAAAAGGAAGGTAAGGGGCATTGTGTAGGGTGGTGCAGGGACAATTTAGTGGGAGATAATATCTAAGAATCAATAGCAACATATTGCAGAAATCCAATCTGTACATCAGTCGGTATCTCTGGCATTTTGAATCAGAGAATCAAAACAAGGATGTTTCTGTCAGCAGAAAAATATGAATGCAAAGAAAAGATGGATTTAAAAATAAGAATAAAGGAAAAGTAAACAAATAAAGAAAAGAAAGAAATGTTTTCCCCCCACACCACTTTCCACTCGCCCCTCTTTACCAGCCTCAACAACACTGCAGCTTCATAACAACTTTAATACAATAGTATTTTGCTCATATGCAAGAGAAGCAAGAAAATAGAGATGGGACATACAATATCACAAAAGCTGGGAAGAGACATATAAGACAAATTACTGAAGCTTTTTACAAAATATTTCAATACTTATATTTAAAGATATCAGGATGTTGAATATCAGAGATAACAATGATATCAAAATGAAATGGGTAAAATTCTCTGGTGACTTAATTCAAATTTATTCAACAACTTCAGCGTCGAATAATTTCACCCAACTATGTTAAAAACTAAATGAAACAAGACATAAAACACAGTAATTTCTTATTTCATGCTGAAGCTCAAGCAAAAAGAAGAGGCCAGAGCTTTTTTTTTTTTTTTCGTTATCTAAATCTGATGTTTTAAATAAGGAAAACCAGTTTTAATGTTTTCAGCCGGTTGGATACAGAGAAAAGGATTTCCTTTCTCAAGTAAGAAGTAATCTATATGAGCTTTGCTTTGGTTAAATGAAACATGGTTCTGATAATCTTCAATTTCTCTAATCTTATTCAGATCCAAGAATAGGCCAGGGATATTAGTTTCTATGACAACAATATAACAAGTTGCCAACTAGACTAGATTTATGTTTAAAATAATGTTGGCAACTATTAACTTAGCAATATATACCTTTTCAACAAGACTGTGCTGACAGTTAATACAAAGAATATGACTCACAGATATAACAATGTAACAGCTTATCTACCTCCAAAGCCTTGCTGATATCTAAATTAATAAAGACAGAAAAAGCCCATTGCTATACTAAGTCCTCTCCCTGCCTCTGTTACTACAATAATGCACTCTAGAACTTGCTGGTGGCAGGCACCAACTTCCTTTGAAACCAACCCAATGTACCAACCACTCTGTTTCTCACCTTAACACCATGCAATCAAGTATTACATGCAATTCTTCTTTCAAAGAACTGCTGACCTGCTGTGTATTTCCTTCCACAACACAGTAACCAGCTAAGCTTCAAAAGCTCCATATATCAACTCCCACAATGTCACACTTCACTTCAACTTACTGATCTGAGAATATACTCTACATCCCACAGGCTAACGACAGTACTTCTTCTTCTCTCTGAACCCACATACACACACAAACAAACAAGCAAGCTATACGGATATATACATATAATACAATGTATACAACCAGTGATTCAACAACACAACGAGTTTCTAAGTTTTGTTTAGAGCCAAGTTGTTACGATGCTGACCTACCAGCCAAAGGATTAATGGTTCATATCACATCCAATGCTTAAATTTTGTTATTAACAAAGATACAACATCTTTATTGGCTCAGTCCAATAAAAACTGTAGTTGTTAATAGGTACTGTGGGAGAAGCAGGGCTGTGTATAACTGACAAGTGTTTCGTTAGTTTGCACTGCTCAGTTCAAATCCTCATACAAGCCCCAAAGAAGAAAACGAAAAGCCATTCTAATGTATCCTCTGTTGAATCCCTAAATGAAGAAACAATTTTAACTGGTGCCCCCCTCCAATGAGTTACATACAAAACATTGCTTTTAAGTTATACTGGTATCTAATACAGAGTGTGTGTGTGTGTGTGTCTCTCTCTCTCTCTCTCTTTAGTATCCCATTGGTATGCAATGCTGATATCAACTACATTGTGTACAAATACCAATGTAACAGCCTGCTGTGCTATGCTGATATCCTCTACAAGTATACAATGTATACAGCTAACATCTCACCCAATATACTAATTTGCTACTATCCAATACAAAGTGTATATATCTAATATGCCATTGATATAAAACTTATATATCAACTACATCATGTAGAATTAATAGCTCAGCAATATGACATGGTGATATCATATACAAGTAACTCAGCAACAGAATGACTATTGGGACTAGTTGTCTTAAAATCTTTAGTAAAATCCTGCTTAGGTAGACTGTTTTCCATCCCTTCAATTGACTATACCACATCTGTAAAAATTGGCCTTCATCATCATTATCTTATGTCCTCTTTTCCATGCTAGCATGGGTTGGACATGACTTTTTGAAGCAGTGTTTTATGGCTGGATGCCCATCCTGGCCCTTTTAGTCGCCTCTTATGACACACAGGGGTACAGAGTACCTATACTAAAATCCAAGATACACACACAGTACTTGTCCATAGTAAAAAAAAAACAAAGCATCATCATCATATATTGACCATAGTACTTACTCCCCTATAGAGATTGGTCTTGTGAAGGAAGGCATCAATGTATCAACTTACTAAGCTATTCTGATATCAAATACAATATATATACAATAAGTTAGTAATAAGTTCGTTTAGAAATTTAACAACTGACAAAGATATGTTGATATTTAATACAACTAGTAACTCAGTAACTATAACAGCAACGGACTAAGGCTATGGCAGATATCTAGAACAAAGTTTCCAACTGTTTTAACTCAAGGACTTTGCCAACAATACAACAATTTGCCAACTAAGATTCATATTTAAAACAATGTAGACAACAACTGTTAACTTCAAGGTAGCCAATTATTTAACTAATAAACAAAAAACAAGAAAAGAAAAGGCATGAAAAAGAATAGTTCAATTGTGGTACATACTTAGCCAAAAGAAAACTAAGATAAATAAATAAATAAATAAAACCTTCTACTTCCCTAGCCATAACTACACTACTGTTATTATTACACTACAGTACTACAAAAAAGAAAGAAAAAGTACTTCATTTCCCAACTTCCCTAATTATAGAGATTGCAAGAGAGAAAAAAAACTAGCATCTTTTGTTACAGAAAGATAAAATAGTTATAGTCAGACTCTTTTCTCTATTGGGTTTGCTTATCTTCAAACCCCACACTAAGATGGCTATCAGGTTTTTAAGCTTGAAATTCCAAAGAGATTACATGAGGCTATGTTGGGCAATCTTTATCTCTTTATGCACAATATTATCTAGTGATTTTCAACCCTAAAAAAAAAATACACTGTTTATTAGCAAAGATACATATTCTATTTGTGTACAAGGTTTATTTAACCTTCCGGTTTGGTTTAGTTTGGTTTAGGTTTGAATTTGGTTTTTCTATTTTACTTTTATTTTCTCCTATGTGAACAGTTTAATAAAATGTGTATCAGTTTATCTGTGTGTAAGAGAGGGGGGGTCAAAACAGAAGAAAAGGAGATGAAAGAAAAGAAAAAGAAAACAAAGATTAAAAAAAGAGGAATAAGGACGAAGTGGGGGAGAAAGAGAAGGTAAAAGAAAAAAGCAGAAAAGAGAAGGAAAGACGAAAAAGAGAAAAATGAAAAATAAAAAAGAAGAGAGGAGAAAGGAATGAAAAGAAAGAGAAAAATTAAGTAAAATTAAAAACAAATATTAAAATACAAGATAGAAATTCATTTTAGATAGTGTATGCTTTCTATAAAATACACGCGTTGGGAGTGGGGGAATAAGAATAAAAAAAATAAAAAAAATATATATATAATATAATGAGTTGAGGCCATTTCATTATACATGGCTGAATAATCAAACGATAGCACAGCAATAATCTGAAGCACAAAGCAAAGAGCAGGAAACCATTTGTCAGACATTAAAGAAAAACGATGTGATGTAGAAGGTTAGGTTGTATTTTTTATAATGAAAAGCTAAGCTGAAGACGAACCTGTTTTCATGATATAATTTATTAGGTTATTAATAATTCATATTCACTCCAATACAACAAAAAACGTTAATAAGGAAAAGAAAAAGAAATTTCAAACAGATGACACTATCGTTAAATTGATGAAGTTTACAAAGAAACAACATGTTTATATTTACAATCAACCGAAAGTAAACTTTATAAATATATAAAATATAGCAAGCCAGTCAGTATATCAGATAATTTCCAGGATAGAAACGACATGTGAACACCTACGCAGAGAGGTCACTGGACGGCTGGGCAAAGCATGAATATCAAATAATCTCATTTCCTCTCTCCCTCTTGTGCTCATAGGGAACATCCCAGTAGATAGAAAGTCCACCGAGATCGAAAGTGACAAAAAAAAAATTTAATTTAATTAATCAAATTGGTCAGTCCGGTATCCGGTTTATATATATATATATATATATATATAGGTACTTTCTGGTTATCGACAGCCGATTTTGTTTTTACTAAAGGATTAGGTTAGGTTAGGGTTAGGATTGGATTAGATTGGGTTAGGGTTAGAAAGAAAAAAATGGCTGTCGATAACAGGAAAGTACCTATATATATATGGGGAATGTTTAAAGAATATTAAACAGATACAAAAACCATATAAGAACTCGATATATAGATTGCTCTACAATGTATACAAAGTCAAAGTAATAGATGTAATATATACACTATTACTTAAGTATAGGACCATGTACAGGCTACAATCTAAACAGAGCATTATAATAAAACAAAGGTAAGAATTATAAATATATTTTATTCGACAACAATTTTACATCGTATATCTTACACATGTTTCTATAAGTGGATGAGACAATAAAAGAACAGAATTATTGGCGGACAATATGGAATTAATAAATCCGTTCATTTATTCTCATCCACTTATAGAAACATGTGTAAGAGATACGATGTAAAATTTACATTATAAAATATATTTATAATTCTTACCTTTGTTTTATAATATATATATATATATGTATGTATGTATGTATACACACTGGTTGCCATACCACAACACATATTGTGTATATATACACTGGTTGAGATTACTTATCTATGAATCAACAAGCTGCTGCTGTTGTTGTTACTGCTACTACTGTTGCTGCTACTACTACTACTGCTGCTATTACTACTACTACCACCACCACTACCACTACAACCAGCAGGTTTCCATGGTAGAACACTACCAGTTCCTCCACAATTTATGCCACCACCATCACAACACCACCATAACAGCAGCAACAGCAGCAGCAATCTGCCAACCAACCATATTACATCAAATTAGATTAGATTGAACCAGTGGAATGTGAATTCAGAGATAATAACACGAAGCACACGCACACACATACACACTCACATATATACATACACACACACAAATACACATACATCCATACACTACACCACAAACACATACATGTATACGCTACACCAAAAACACACATACATATATATACATACACTACACCACAAACACACATACACATACGCTACACCAAACACACACACACACACTGTGGAAACAGGCAATTGCAGGTAGAAAAGTAAGTTGCACTATTGCTGTATGGTGGTGGTATATATTTGTGTTAGGAGGGATAACATACACACTGCTAGAAAACAGCTAGAAACAGTAGCCAAATCTCCCTCAAATCACACACTACTAGAACACACTCAGGTGGTGAATTGGCAGAGTCGTTAGCTCATCAGATAGATTGCCTTGCAGTATTTGTTCCGGCTCACTGCACTCTGAGTTCAAATCATGACGAGGTCAACTTTGCTTTTCATCCTTTAGGGGGGTAAATGAATAAAGCACCAGTCTAGGGTGGTGGACTGGTAGAATCATTAGAGCATCGGACAAGATGCCTTGTCGTGGTATTTGTTCCGGCTCTTTGCATTCTGAGTTTGAATCCTGCTGTGGCCTACTTGGGTGGTAGACTTAATCCATCGCCCAGTTTAAAAACCACCACCAACACCACTACTACCAACAACACCACCAACACCAACACCAACACCAACAACACCACTACTACCAACAACACCACCACCAACACCTGGTCCTTGGGTGCCTTCAGCAGAATCCATCCACTCTGTTGCAAGCATTTGGGCCAGGTCTCCAGTCAGAGGATACCTTCCTCCCTCCTTACC
>JAOPJM010001463.1:25892531-25903056 GCA_027124095.1 Muusoctopus leioderma | reverse complement strand
CGCCTTCCGGTTCCGCCGGCCCGACTTCCTGTCCCCGACGTCACCTCCCCCCCAACTCCCAGCTCCACACCACACATACATACATACATTTGTTTGTCTCTTGAGATATATTTTTACAGAATTTTTAACAACAGTGCCCCTTATTTTGTAAAAATGCTACAGCTTCTTTAGTGTAAGAATTATACACCTCATTAGTTTAAAAAAAACCCCCAAAACAAACATCAGTGTCTTCTGTCTCCAAAATGTGATTAATCCAATAAATATCTGCAACAAAGGTTAGAACAGTTGTTGTTGTTGTTGCCATCACTTCTACTAGCAAAATCACATCTTCCCATAGTATGGTCTCTGTGAACTACCTCCCTCCATCCTTCCCATAGTATGGTCTCTGTGTTCAGTTGAGATCTCAAACTGAACTACCTCCCTCCCTCCTCATTGACATTTTAACAGTGGCTAGTTGTTGTTGTTGTTGGTGTAGGTGTTGTTGTTGTTGTTGTAGGTGTTGTTGTTGTTGTCATTGTTGTTGTTGTTGTTGTTGGTGGTGTTGTTGTATAGACACATGGTTAAGCTTTGATGGTTAGTAGTAGTAGTAGTTTTGGTCAGCTGCAGGAAAGTAATGCCAGATGGTTTTTAATGACAATTTTATATCAGGAATTTGGTAGCTGTGTGTTTCATTCAGCTGGCCTGACCTGACCTGACCTGACCTGACCTGACCTGACTTTTTGTTTGTTAAAGAAATAGGAATTAATATGAAGTGTTCTATAAAATTTCCCCCTTTTGCTTGGTCCTGTTGTTGATGATGATGATGGTGGTGGTGGTGATGATTGTGATGGTGGTTGCTAGTTGGTGGTGGTGGTGATAGTGGTGGTGGTGTTGATGGTGATAGTGGTGGTGGTGTTGATGGTGATAGTGGTGGTGGTGTTGATGGTGAGAGTGGTGGTGGTGATAGTGGTGGTGGTGTTGATGGTGATAGTGATGGTGGTGTTGATGGTGGTGGTGTTGATGGTGAGAGTGGTGGTGGTGATGTTGATGGTGATAGTGATGGTGGTGTTGATGGTGATAGTGGTGGTGGTGTTGATGGTGGTGGTGTTGATGGTGGTGGTGTTGATGGTGATAGTGGTGGTGGTGTTGATGGTGATGGTGGTGGTGTTGATGGTGATAGTGGTGGTGTTGATGGTGGTGGTGGTGTTGATGGTGGTGGTGGTGTTGATGGTGATAGTGGTGGTGGTGTGTGTGTGTGTGTGAGAGAGAGAAAGAACGAGGGGGGGGGGGGGCAAAATAGATTGAAATAGAGAGGAAGGCATGCAGAATGTGAGTAAGTTTGTTTATTTGTTTATTTGTTCTCTGTACAGTTGAACTTAAAAATGTTTAAATAACTTCATAATAACCAGTTTTTGTTTAAAAAGAATAAATAGTTTGTAGTTGGTTTTAGTAACTGGGTACGAAATTGACAGGCACAACTAAATAACACAACTAAGAAAAAAACTGTTTCTATATATTCCGCACTAGGGCAACACCGGGTAACTCTGCTAATATATTCTAACAGTGATTTTGTGGTTAGGTGTGATACAGGTTGTGTTCTTTTAATATTCCCATACAAAATACAAGGTCTATTGCTTTACTTTTTGTTGTTGTTGCTATCTATCAATAGCTGGTTAATTCTGGAGAGTTTGGAAGCAAGAGGAGAGAGAAGTTCAGCCTTGTGGCTTAGAGGCACTGACAACACTTTTTTTTATTAACCCTGTCACATTGCAGAGGACCATATATTTTAATTCGTTTGTGTCACATTCCTAGCAATAATATCTATTAATTCCCTTCCTGGCATTGCTTTATCTGCAGTTATTAACCCTCTACAAAGGGTTAATAACTGCAGATTAATTAATAACTCCAACAATTAGTAACCTTATATAAAGCTCAGGCGAGACCCACAATGGAGTACTGCTCCCACAGCTGGGAATGTTCGGCTACTATACACATAGACATCCTAGACTGAATCCTAAAAAAGGCTATCTGACTGATTGGCACGAAGTGAGTCACCAACACACACACCAACATCTAGTTCACAAACATACTGTCTCCCCTCTCTACTTTTTCTACTGCTACTACAGATGCCTTTGCTTTTCAGAGCTGGCTGGTCTTGTGCCACTTTCACTCAGGCACCCTTGACTCACTCATCTCTCCTCCTTTTGTTACCCACATTGGGTTCAACAATTCCCCATACTCCACACCTCATACTTTATACAGGCCTTTATACAGTAAAAATCGATATTTGTATTTTCTGCTGGAATAGGAAGAAGACACTGCAAGTGAGAGATGTCACAATGTACCATACCAATTATCGACATAAGTGAAGTCAACTACAACTGGAAATCAAAACTTGGTCTCAAAAACTTTACCTTCTTCTTTATGGTTCTTACCATGTAAAATATAAATAAATGAATAAATAAATAAAGTTGGAAAAAAAAGCAATTGTTAATAAGTTTTCAAGATGTTTGTAAAATAAATATCATTTGTAATTCCTGTCAAATTTATGCTGACAATAAACATTTCTGTTTTAATCAAATCAAGTTTCTATTTAATAGCACAAACCGAGAAATTGTTTTTCAATCAAATGACCCCATAGGGATATTAAACTGAATTCATACCGAAACAGAAGACGTCTGAACTAAATTTATGAAATCAATTAAATATCAAGAGCTTTAGTTGTCGGGTTTTTGCACTGAAGTAGCAGTAAAATGATAGTCAGAGATCAGAAAAATTATTACCTTTATAAATAAGACAATGGTAATACTATGACATATAAACAACAACAAAAAAAGTAATTCAATAGACTATATAATTTGTTCGGAGTATTATGTTCTGTTCATCACTATTTACAGTATTATTTACAACCCCCCCCCCCCCCAAAAAAAAATGTTTTACATCCATTTTTCCATTTTAGCATTGGTGGGATGATTTTTTTAAAAATTTGGACATTTGCAATCTGTTAAAGCAATTATTTATGCAGCTGGATGCTCCACCACCTCTTGCCACCAACCATTCAACTGTAAACAGACCAATGAGGGAGCCTCTATACTGTTACTCGACCTGCTAGAAAAAGCAGCCAAATATCCTTGAAATCACTACCTACCTACTGTCTTCAAAAAAGGGAAATCCAATATTTTTTTGTTTTACTTTCTGGGAATGGAGGAAGGGGCAGTACCCATAGCCTTCACAGGCCCTCCGAGACTGGAGAGATTGATACCATTAATGTTCTGCTTAAACTGTTGTGAGTCAATGCCTGCAGGAAAGACATGAGCGGGAAGAGAATTCCAGAGAGCCAACATTCTGGGAAGGAAGGACTGGGCGTAGTGGTTAGTGTGGGACTTGCAGAGTTGGACTCAGGATTGAATAATGTAGTCCTATATTCATTATGTTGGAAAACAAGATTGAATGGTCACAGTTGAAACGTCTTTGGTCTGCTAACCTGGGGCTAAAAATCAACTATTGAACAATGAAAGTAGGAGTGTAATCTGATTTTACTCTGACAGACTGAGGCAAGCTAAGTAATGTGTCTTGTCTGGGGGTACAACTCATTGACTGTAGTAATAAGATTTGAACTTGTGACCATGTAGTGCCCCATGCCAAACGTCACTCACAGATAAGAGTATAATATTATCGACCTAAAAGTTACTGTACATGTGTCAGTGTTTAAATAGTACCTGCTACATTACTATTGTATAATTAAAAAAAGAAAAAAAAAACGTACATCTGTTATAATATATTGAGGGTTTAACTTTCAGTTTTCATGTTTTGGGGGGTTTTTTGTGTTTTTTTTCAATAAATTCCATTTATGAGTTATTGCTGCACATATGAGTTATTATTCTTCTGAGACATGTAATGGATGTTAAACACAGACACCACAATAATTATTTCTCTCTAGAGAGGAAGGAGATATGTTGAACACAGAGCATTTTAATACCATAAAATATCTATTTCTAGTATTGGTACAAAGCCACACATTTTGAGGGAGGGTATTATATATAGCAAAGACGGCAACCCAAAGACTAGCCTTCCTCTTCAGGGCTAGAAAATACTTCAGCTCCCAATAACTATTAACCCTCTACAAAGCTCAGGTGAGACCCACAATGGAGTACTGCTCCCATATCTTGGACGGTTCTGCTATTACACACATAGACATCCTAGACTCCATCCCAAGAAAAAGGCCACTTGACTGTTTGGCATGAAGTTGCTCACTAACATACTCTAACGCCTGGTCCACAAATATGCTATCTCCTCTCTCTGCCTTTTCTACCAGTACTAGTGTGGCCTATGCTCCTTGGATCTGGCTGGTCTTGTGCTACCTCCATTCAGGCACTCCTGACTCACTTGTTTCTCTCCCTCTCATCATCCCAACATTATGTTCAACCACCCCCCTCCCAGGCCCCACACTAATCACTACTCCCATTCCTTCCTCCACAAAACATCAGTCCTCTGGAATTCCCTCCCTGTTCATGTGTTTCCTGCAGTTTAGAGGGATATTAACAGCACCAATCTCACCATCCTCAGAGAGCCTGCAAAGGAAATGGGCACAGCCCAGTCTTCCAGACCAACCAATTAAAGAAAATAAGAAAGAAAAAAAAGACCTATGTTTAAAGGCATTCTGTCCCATCTTCCCAGACAGTGTATATAGATAGGGCTACATTATCCAATGTGTTCTTCCCCTTTTAAGACAATATGGTATGATCTGAGGTAGATTTAGCTGTTATTTCTAGCAGGCAGAGCAACCTCATAGAAGCACCTTTGTTGGTGAATATTTCAGACAAAACTGGGTGTTAAAAAGCATAGTACAGTAAAGAAAAAAAGATTATAAAACCAGAGCATTTTCATATCACACTAGTTTTGAATGTGTTTTAATTAGACAAATAACATGTCAAGAGGAAAGTATAGAAGCAAAGGGATATCACAGTATCAAAATTAAACTAATAAAAACTTATGAAAATCTGTCTAATGTGCAAAGTAAGAAAATTGATATACAGGGTGATTCAAAAGTCCCATTAGCATTTAAATGATTATAAAATTTTTATTTTTTTTATTTTGTTACAATTTTGTTCTTATATATTTTTAATACTATCTTTGCTATTTTGTTGTGAATATCTTTTGATATATATATTGTTTTATATATTTTAGAAAACTGTCATTATCAAAAGATGAGAGAATATTCATTGTCCTAAAATGGCACAATACAACGCTGAAACGAAATAAATCGGAACCCTCCTAGCCATGTCACCATTCATAAAACTTTCAAGTGATTTAAAGTTACAGGTTCAGTTGAAGACCTGCCAAGGTTTGGAAGGCCAAATAGTCTCAGTGAAACACAGCCATCTGTTACCATTCATTTTCAACAAAATCTACACAGTTCAATATGGTAGGCTTCAAAGGTACTCTCTATGTTCTACAGCTCTATTCAAAGGTGTCTAAAATCTATACAAAAACAAAATTGTGACAAAATAAAATCTCAAAATCTTATATATCATTTAAATGCTAAAGGGACTTCTGAATCACCCTCTACAATATTAATTAAAAAAATACATAAAGAGCATAAAGAACTACAATGTTATAACTATAGATAAAACAGGAAATAGTTTCACTGTATAATTCAGTCGACATCTTGATTCAACTAGAATGTATATATGTTATGCTGACTTAATTTCAAATCTAAAGCCAGCCTTAATTATATTGCCGCTGTTTCACATTTGAAACATTTTAAGTTTAAGAAAAATATAATTTTAGCCTTTTATAATGTCCAATGTCAAGTAACAAACAAAGAGACAAAATTTCAGGTCTGTGAGCTGAACCAGTGGCTAGTGTACAGAGGATGGACACACGCATGAATGCATGCATGCACGCACACACACACACACACATACACACACACACACACACGCACACACACACACACACAGAGGCAGCGAATTGGTAGAGTTGTTAGAGCATCAGATAGAATACTTTGCAGTATTCGTTCCAACTCACTGTGCTCTGAGTTCAAATCCTGCCAAGGTCAACTTTGCCTTCTATCCTTTCATGGTAGATAAATAAAGTACCAATCTAGGGTGATGGACTGATGAAACTGATAGAGCGTCAGATGAGATGCCTTGTGGTATTTACTCCAATTCTTGTGTTCTGAGTTCAAATCCTGCCATGGCCTACTTAGGTGGCAGACTTAATCCATCACCCAGTTTAACACCACTACTTGGCTCTTGGGTGCCTATAGCAGAGTCCACCCTGTTGCAAGCATTCAGGTCAGGTCTCTGGTCTGAGGATACCTCCATCCTTCCCTTCAAGTGGTCTTGGAGGCCCTGAAAATGGGTGATGGGCACTGCCTTTTCTTCCTGACTAACAAATAAAAAAAACATACAAATACATATATAGAGACTATTTAATTAGCAAAGATTGGACTACCAGCCCATACGTTTTAACTTCAAATCTACCTTGCACATTTTGTTGTGTCTTTGATTGGGACACTAAATTTGATATGCTTAATTGGTGGAAATAGGTACCAGATTTAGGAATGTCACCTGCAATAGATTGGCATCCTCCCTAGTGGATGGGGAAGATTTCTATCTCATCCACCATGAAACCAACAATAAATGCCAGCTTTTATAAAACCCTTCAGGCCTTTGGAGACTTTTACTTTATATTTATTGGCATGATATAAAAACACTGAGAATGAAAATTGGGTCATGGACTGTGTTCAGTTAGGATTTACCATCAGACTACAGTGTCAATATCACTGCCTGTCTAGTATTTAACCCTTTTAATACAAACACACTTCAAACCACCCCTGTTTCTATGATAAAAGAAATCATTTGTTTTAAAATGTTCATATTTAAATTTAAGCCTTCCATTGTAATTTTTATGTAAGAACTTTTATGTTCCAAACACCAACTTAATAATGAGAAAGTTAATTATTTTACTAAATCCCTCCAAATTCTTGATTATTTTCAAAATTAATTGAAAACCATAAGTAGTGTATTTCATTTAAAATATGATAATGAAAGGGTTAAAGAGTTGAATTAATTTTTTAAATCTAAACTTTTGAGCAACAAAACAACAAACTGCGTAGAATTACTTTACTTATGTTACTCTTTTACTATTTCCAGTCCATGGCTTGTGGCCATACTAGGGCAATGTCGTGTTGATCTTTTTTTTTTCTTTTTTTTTTTTCTTTTTTTTTCTGAAATAATTCTTTCTTACATTCTTTATTTTATTATAATTTTAGATTGGGAGCCCGTATAGCACAACGGATCCAAGAACTAGAGACTTTACCAGCAACGATGCCTGAAGATATGCAAATGAAAGCTATGATTGAACTTAGAGCTCTGAGACTTCTAAATTTCCAAAGACAGGTTGAATTGTCTTTATATCATTTTGTTCTGTCGGGAATCTATGTGAAAATTGATTTGTTTTGATTGGTTCTGTGTGTTATTTCCTCTAAATTTGAAGTTAATTATTTGTCTTTGTACGTCACAACTCAAATGACTTCGCTCCAACTGCAACCTGGGGGCCTCCAAATTCACACATGAGCATCTTCGGTTTTGGCCAAAATGCGAAGAATCTCGTATCCTCAGGGTAATGCTCCTTAACTGTTGATAGATGGTTGGTGTGGTGTGGTTTTCAACAACCATCTATCCTCTAGGGTTTCTTGGTATTCGTCCCCTAACTCCTCCTGAATCAGCGCAGTATTTCCCTTGTCCTATTTTAGCTTTTCCAGTAGTTCATATGAGCTATGGGTTTTTTTCCTTCGAATAACCTTGAAGTTCAGGTGCTCCAGTGTGTTGGGTGCTCTCTTCGTGAGGGACCTCCAGTGTGTTGGGTGCCCTCTTCGTGAGGGACCTCCAGCATCCTACTTGTCTTTAGTTTTTTTTTTTTTTTGCTCTTTCATTCTCTTTCTATTCTCCTCACATCTTTCACTAAGCTTCTTCATCTCCTCCCCATCACCACAAAATGATGAGGTTGAGGGTTGAACAGCTGCTGCTCAGAGCATCAGGCCAAGCCCTATACTTCATTGGCTTCATCGGCCATCATGAAGTAGTAGGGGCACTTCATGATGGTAAATGAAGTGCCCCTACTTCATTTGCCATCATCGTGCTGAGGATGAAACGATTCTGTTTGTTTCTGGTTCCACTCCGGCTATCCTCAGAGCTGCAGCTGGTTCGTAGTGTGGAAGCAGCAGGAAACAGCCATGGTCTTCCTCTCCCTGCCCTTTGCACTTCGGGGGGGGGGGGGCCCCTGCTGTCTGCCACTACCCTCCTCTTTTTCTTATTTTCCTTCTGGGCAGTAAGTGTGCTGGTGGAGGTGTTTAAATTTTTTCACCATTCCTACCACCATTGTGACACATACTTCCTTGTACTACCATTGATGTGGGCATTTTAAAATACTAACATCATCTTCGTTTTACGTCCGTTTTCCATGCGGGCATGGGCTTTGCTAATGGCCATTTGGAAGAAATATACACAGTAAAAGAAAAAAATGTCAAGCCAAACATTTTTGCACCCCTAGGAAAATGGAGTAGAGCTTCAATCAATCTGACATCCTTTTGTTAATATTCCAGAATGAAACTGAACAGAGACATTTTTTTCATCAAGTAATCTAGGAAGAAATCAGGAATTTTTTCTAATTTAGTGACAGTAGTGAGTGAAAAGAAAGGGTAGAACCAACAGATTTTGTGTATTGAGAATAGAATTATTAAAGTGTGGAAACTGTATCTTTGGCAGTAGCTGTTCTATAATTAACAGAGGATAAAAGGTAGAGAAGAAGCACCTGTCTGTAGTGAGGGAAGGGAGATAGTTTTGCTGTGTACAGTAAAGGAAAATATATATTTGCCTTCATCGCTTTCGCTTTTTTATTTACGTCCGTTTTTCCATGCTAGCATGGGTTGGACGGAGATTTCTTGAGGCAGTATTTTACCGTCGGATGCTCTTCCTGTCACCAACCATACTGATTCAGTATGGGAATCACAACACTGAACGGCCGGGCATCTGGTTATTAGGAATATAAACAAATGTTACCGGTCAGTCTCAGCGACAAGCGACGACACACGCACAAACACACACTCACTCACACACATACATATATATATATATACGACGGGCATATATATAAATATACGTGTTTTATGTACAAACATACATAGAACAGGTCAAGCAACTGAATGAACACTCAATACTGGTTAGTACAGTATGTGTTTTATTTCAGTTCATGAAGAAAATGGCAGTTACTTCGAAGTTTCGGCTTGGTGTCCCATTCAGGGGGACACACACACACACAGATGTGTGTGTTTGTGTATGTCCCCTAGCCTAGCGGTTCGGCAATAGAGACCAATAGAATAAGTACCAGACTTTTAAAAAAATAAGTACTAGGGACGATTTGATTGACTAAACCCTTCAAAGCTGTGCCCCAGCATGGCCGTAGTCCAATGAGTGAAACGAGTTGAAAAAAAAAAAGGTAAATTGGGAAACATAGGAAAAGATTTGGCTACACACCAGCTGCCACACTGTCTTATGTTGTCCCTATATTAAAGACAGTGGAGAATTTGTTGATGGAAATTTAGCTGCTATGTTGAGCTGATGAAATGACTATGCAGTGTTACTGTCTCAAGGTGTTAGATATTGGCAATGACATAAATTAGGTGGCAAATTGGCAGAGTCGTTAGTGTGTCGGACAGAATGCCTTGCAGTATTTGTTCCGGCTCACTGCGCTCCGAGTTCAAATCCTGCTGAGGTCAACTTTGCCATTCATCCTTTCTGGGTAGATAAATAAAGTACTAGTCTTGCGTGGTCGGCTGGCAGAATCGTTAGAGCGTCGGACGGAATGCCTCGTGGTTTTTATTCCGGCTCTTTGCATTCCGAGTTCAAATCACGCTGTGACCTACATGGGTGATAGACTTAATCTATTGCCTGATTTAACAACACCACCTGGCTACCCTTGGATGCCTTTAGCAGAGTCTACTCTGTTGCAAGCATCCTGGCTAGGTCTCTGGTCCGAGGATACCTCCCTCCCTCCCTCCCTGCCACCAGTCTCAGAGGACCTGAAAAAAGAGTGATGGGCACTACCTTCTCTCCAGACTAAGCAGTAAAAAAATAATATATTGTCGGAGGTGCAAGATATTGAGAAAGGTACAATATTTAATGAGAGACAATCCCTTTCATAGAACTCAAAACTACCTCTAGATCAATGCTTAATTCTGATATTATGCAACATTTAAGTGGATATGAGAAACAAGTGTTCCCTTGGTGTAAGATGTAAATCTATTGCATAATAACTTTCCCTGATCTGGTCATCTTTTCTTACCTTCTTCTTCAGACTAAATAATAATAAAATATATTTAAAAAAAAAAAAATAAATAAATCTCTAAACATTTTTGTTTCTGTTAAATTGGATATATAAATGCATATGCCAATATATATATATGTATACTCTTTTACTCTTTTACTCTTTTACTTGTTTCAGTCATTGGACTGGGGCCATGCTGGGGCACCGCCTTGAA
>JAOPJM010001463.1:25869944-25880876 GCA_027124095.1 Muusoctopus leioderma | reverse complement strand
TAAAAATTCTGCCTCAATAACTCTCTCCGTCCAACCCATGCTAGCATGGAAAAACGGACATAAAAAGCGATGATGATGATACATAGGTGCAGGCATGGCTGCGACTATATGTAACCATGTGGTTTTGGATTCAGTCAAGGGGCAAGTGTCTTCTACTATAGCCTTAGGCCGACTGATGCCTTGTGAGTGAATTTGGTAGATGGAAACTGGGCAGAAGCCCATCGTATAGATATGTGAGTGTGTGTGTGTCTGTGTGTATGTGTGTGTATGTGTGTGTCTGTGTGTGTGTGTGTGTGTGTGCGTGTGTGTGTGTGTATGTTTGTGTTTGTCTCTCTCTTCATATGTGTCTTGTTTGTAACCTAGCGGTTCAGCAAAAAGAGACTGATAGAATAAGCACCAGGCTTAAAAATAAGTACTGGGGTCGATCTAATCAACTAAAAACCCTTCAAGATGGCTACTCCTTCTCCAGTTTGTTACCTTTAACAGATATATATATGTGTATATATATATTTACATAAACATTTTTTCTTTCTTTTCCATTTTCTATTTTTACATTATACTTTTTTCACATTTTGTTAGCCACCCAAGCCTATCATCTTTGTTATAAATATTATGTTTTGCACATCAGAGATCAGGTATGTGAACAGCGACACAATGAGCTGGTGCTATGCTCAAGTAAAGTACAACAGTGTGACAGAATATAACATAACCCATCGTCTGAGACAAATATTTAATCTACTTTAAGTTATAAATTACATTAAAGGATAATATTGTGAAGCTATATTTCAATTGAAATTGTGCATTTAATTTGAATTGGAATTCCAATGAAATATATGTAAACGTAAATGCTAGAGAAATTCCTAAAAGGTATTAATTTCAAGAAAAATAAAATATTGCTTACATTTAAACAGCGTATTGGAGAAGGAATGAAGAGTTCTTTCATCTTAGTTGCATCAATTAAAACTAAACCAAGTTGACACTGTTTTTGAATGTTTACTGCCATTTTATGTTGCATATGATAATGCTTTAAAGCTTCTGAAAAGAACTGGACGTCCACTAATCAAGACACAGACAAATAAGAATATAAATTACTGTTACATTTATATTAAAATAAGACAAAGCTACAAATACAGTCATGGCCAAAAGTTTAAGACCACCCTACAATTTTTAACAAAAATGAAGGTGATATCTTATAAAATGAAAATATAATTTAATACTCACTTTAAGGCATCAATTGTATTGAAGACAGGTTTTCAGACATCAATTCCACTATAGACTGGTATTTTGTATGGCCACCTTTTACCTTGATGACCGCTTGAATACAACGAGGCATGCTGGATATAAGAGCCTGGCAATATTCTTGTGAAAGTTCTTTAATCCATACGTCCTTAAGGCTTTGCGCTGGATGATTGTTTATCTGCAACCTTGTTTTTCATGTATTCCCACAAACCTTCAAGGAGATTGAGGTCAGGGCTATTTCCAGGCCATTCTAGTGTTTGTGACCTTGACCTTTTTATGCTATTCTTGCACAATCTTTGCTCTGTGGCATGGAGCATCATCGTGCATGAATATGTTGCATCCATATATGTGCATGTATATTTCCAGTTTGTCTTTCAACAATTCCAGATACTTTTGGCCATTCATTGTTGTCCCAGGGTCCAAGAAATATAAACCGGTGGTTCCAGACTTCGAAATGGCACCCCAGATAATCTGACTGGGTGGGTGTTTCATTGTCTGTACAGCATATTTTTCATCATATCTTTTTCCACGAGGACTCCTGACATGGTGCTGGTGTACTACAAACTGCTGCAGTGTTGATTCATCGGAAAACATAACTTGGCCCCAATGCTCTTCAGTCCAATATTCATGGTTTTTTGCAAATGTCAGGCACTTCTTTTTCATATCTAATGTCAATCTTGGCTTGCGGGCAGGTTTGCAAGATTTTAGCCCAAATTCATGAACCAGCCGGCGTGATACAGTCCTATGACTCACCTCTGTACCTCTTAGAAGCAGTGCAGCTCTAATATTTTTGCATGAACTTATAGGAGAACGTGAGGTGATGTTTTTGATGATACGATCATCTCTAGGGGTAGTTTTTCTGGGGCAACCACTTCCCTTCTCGTCAGAATATGAGCCACAAATTTGGTATTTGTTAATAGCATTATGGACTGCTGTCTTGCTACAACCCATTTTGACAGAAATCTCATGCTCTGAGTAACTATTTGGGCTCTTTGAACGTCAGAAAGCAATGATTTTTTGCCCCCATTTTTTAAGTATACACACTTGATAAGAACAATACTTTAGAACAAACGCACAGTCCTTAAACTAGCAAAAAACTGTGCAACAAATATTTACATAATGAGAATGATGCAATAGATTGAAACTATTGCAAGTATTTTGCAAAGTGGAGGATGCAATAATTGAGAAATTATAAATTTTTGCCAGGTGGTCTTAAACTTTTGGCCATGACTATACATAGGAAACATGTTTAGTAATACATTTCTTCAAAATAGTCTGCAAATGATGGAGGATTCTTATAACAATATTACAAATATGGACGACTTAGAAAAACACCATTGGGTTGTTTTGAACATCAAAGCCGGATAAAATTTCTTTCTATGAAAGGATTCTGCTGAAAGCAGATTAAAGTACAGAGCAAACTTAATTTTGGCTTAAAAGACATTCTTATTTAATTTATCGGAATTTATTACTTCCATATTTTGATTCTAATCTTTCAAACTTTATTTAATTCGGAACTATGTATGAATTTTTGTACTATCTACATTAATTTGACTTCCTCCTTTCACAAAACTATTTTGCTGTTTCTAACAGTTTATAAATAGCACAAGCACTAAAGTAATAATTTTGTGATATGTCTTTTATCTTTCCTTATAGACTTTTCTCAGGATAAGAGCTAAGAACATTTACTCCTAAATATTGGGATGACAACTTAAGGAAACAGAAACTCCTTTTTTTTATTTAGGAAAATGAAATAAACATATAACACATTAAAAGAAACTTACAATTACATTCTTTTTGAAGTTTATCAGAATCAAATTTTTCATTTTCTTGATAAAATTGCAGAAAAGGAGTGAATTTGTTGCTATATTGGTTAGCGATGTTAAAAGCAAATGACAAAACATCCTAAAATAGGTAGAATTATAACATTTCAAATACAAGTTAAAATAGCATACAAAATGTTTACAATTGATATATGACATGCAACAGATTTTTCAAGAATATATTTTTATACTGAATTTAAATTTAATATTCTATGTCTGATTTTCATATTTTGCTCAACCTAATTCTGTTTCTTACTAAATTGAAAGTTTCCACATTGTTAATTTCTATGTTATCAAATGTCTAAAGTTCTGAAATAAGATTTTTTAGTCTATCAACCTATCTTTAGAATGTACATTTACAAAATTTATATATATGTAAATATTAATGTGATCTCCAATCGACATCAGGTGTCTTTATTTCTGAATTGTTCCTGGGGGGATCCAAACTATGAACCTTTATTTTTAAACAAAAGGATTTATCCCAGTGGCTTTACTAACTTTCATTTAAAAGTAAATTTTCCCAGTTAAAATCCAGTCTGGGACAATGTAGATATTCAGGAATAAGATCCCTGATGACAATCAAAGGTTGAATCCATCAAAACATAATGTAAATATGCTATGTTATTATTTTGTTAAAAAGAGACAGACATGACAAGTAAAATGTGATTAATCTTGGTAATAATCTGAAAATGTGTCAATGGAGACATTACTTAAATGGATATGGGGCAAATATATTTTTATCTCAGTCTCATCACAAATGTCTAACATATCAATGAACATTACCAGGACAACTCAAGTCAAATAGGGAGCCTCTATGCAGTTGCTCAACCTACTAGAAAAAGCAACCAAATCTCCCTCAAATCCACTCTACTATCTTAAAAAAGAAATAATGTTGGATAACATAGTTCTAATACACTATGCTTGAAAAAAATATGGGATGGCCATGGTTTGAATGCCTTTAATCATAGGTCTGCTCAATCAGGGCTGATCTGGGGCTAAAGAACAACTACCAAGGGAACTGTTAAGTCACCATTCACTTGACTAGTATGGCTCCTTATAGGAATACATACAAGCAGTCAAGGAAATTAGATATTCAATACACTCATTTGTTTTTTGCATAAACAACACATTCAAATAATGTAATTTCACATTCAATTTATTCCAAAAACTAACAGTTAATTCTAAATTCAACACCATTTAATTTGAAAAATCAATTGTTATCAAACAGTCTACACATTACTAAGATGGAGAATGTCTACTCTATAGGTGTTGCTTAGCCCCATGTCAGATTATCGTATGGGGTGCATTAAGGCAGTCTGAGTATGCTACTTTTTTCTCCACTGTCCAGTCTGTTTTTGTATGCTTGCAGGTTCTGTGGTAGCCACAGTAGAGCAAAAGAAGTGGACTCAGTTGGTGCACAACAGTTGTTGTTCGTCTGCATTTATCATTGGTAGTCTGCATTTCAACACAGTGTCTAGGTCTAATGATGCTGCTATTATTTTTGTGTGGTGTGTTTTATATTTTCTTGACTGAATGGAAGGGATAGTGCTTTAAAATGGGACTGTAATAGTGTTTTAGGTTGTTTTAGATATGCCTGTTTGTTTGTGGATAATTATTCATATAGTAGCAGATACTGTGTGGAAATAAACTGTACACTTGGCATGACCAGGTGATCTTTCATTTTGAGTATATTTGTAGATAATCTGTGAGTGTGGGCTGTGTGCAGTATGTGATTATGCAAAATGCATTGTTTTATGTTTTTTGTAGTTTGTTGTGAAGAGATAAAGGGCTCAGGCAGGACTGGAATGACCCATGATGGATATATTATGTTTGTTCACTAGTGTTGTTTTTTGTGTTGGTCAAGTGTGGTGCCTGTGAGTGCTCTTAGTATGTTTGTGTATTGTTTTGCTTTCTTTACTATGTTTTCTGTGTGCTATGAATGTAGTTGAGATGTTGTATATAATCCTAATATTTTTGTCTTTTGTGTGTGAGGTATGTTTATGTTGAGAGTTGTTCTTTGGTAGGTGGTACTTTTAATCTGTTCATTTGGAGATAGGTATATAGGGTTGGAGTAGTTGTGCAACTATGTTTGTGAAATGGTGGGAGAATGTGACTGTGATACCATCTACATATGAGGCTATGATGCCATCTACATATGAGGCTATGATGCCATCTACATATGAGGCTATGATGCCACCTATATATGAGGCTGTATGTATAAAATAATTATAATAATAATAATAATTGTTTCTAACATAGGGACAAGGCCAACAACCTCAGTACTTGACTGGTACTTTATTTTAACAACCCTGGAAGGATGAAAGGCAAAGTTGACCTTGGTGGGATTTGAACTCAGAGCGCAGTGAGCCAGAACAAATACTGTTAGGCATTCTGTCCGACACACTAATGACTCTGCCATAATAATAATAATAATAATAATAATGAGTTTATTGTATACAATGCTCAGGTGCACTACAACTCATCAGAAAATAGTAGAAGATGAGACAGAAAGCAATGGTAAGACAAGTAAAAAAAGACAATAACGATAGCCAAAGGTACATGCAGAGTACACAGGATAAAGCACAGCAAGACAAAAATGTGAACAGTAAAAGAGCCATAAAGAGGAAAACAGTGCATTGGCAGGTCAGGAGTAGTGTTGGCGGATTGTGGGAAGCATGGAATTTTTGAAGGATACAATGTCCTGACAGTTAACAACTGATGCTTCAACAATTCTGAGCATAAAAAATGTTTCCAAAAGGCATGGGCACTACACTATTTTTTGATTTTATTAACATGACCGTGGGTGGTAGAGATGTTGAATTCGAAAAGGTGGCCAAAGTTGTTGGTCGAGAGATGGTGTGTAATCTTGTGGGTCTCTACCAAGTCAGCTGCTAGACATCAAAGCTTTAGTGTGTCGATGTCCGGAAAGGCAAGACGTTCAAGATATGGTTCAAGTGGCTGACAGAGGCTGTTTGCCTGGCTGCATGTCTCTGGACAGCTTCCAGTAGATCAATATTCTGGACAAGACGGAGGTTCAAGACTGGAGATGCAAATTGTAAGTGTGGATGTACCATAGTCATATATAGCTATAAGTAGATAGCTGGTAAACGGCTGACAAAGGCTTCTTTGGTTCTTTTGACAATTTTAGAAATGTGGTTCTTCCAGCGCAGATCTTTATTGATGATAATGCCAAGGTCGTGTTCACCAACAGACTTCTTAAGGTTGGTGTTGTGGAGGGATAAGGTAAATTCCAGGTTTTTCCTCTCGAATTGTATAGTGGTGCACTTGTCTACAGCCAGCTTGAGTTGCCAGTCAGCAATCCATTGCTGCATTGTGTCCAGGTCAAACTGCAGGAAAGAACTATAGCGTATAGGATCTGTTCTTTTTATCTCAAGATACAGCTTAATGTCATCTGCGTATTTTAGTACAGTCACATGCTTCAAGTTGGTATCTATTTTGTTAATATATGCTATGAACAACAGGGAACCGAGAACAGATCCCTGCGGGACTCTGAATGTCATCACATAGGGTGCAGAATGTTGTCCCAGTACTGTGACTACCTCTTTTCGATCGAGAATGAAGGACATCAACCAGTCATAAAGATTATCTCTCACACCCATTGCTGAGAGCTTCACCATAAGTTGCTTGTGTGGCACAGAATTAAAGACCTTGGCAAAGTCAAGATAGATAGCATCCACTCATGAGCTGCCATCTGTGATTCGGGTGATACTTTCAAGAAATACAATAAGTTGGCCACAGCAGCTGGAATTAGGGATAGATCCAAATTGTAAAGGTTGAATAACATTATGGGAGTTTCAGATTTTCCAGTCTCTCTCTGACACAGGATTCCATCAATTTGGTGATACAGCTAGTGAGACTGACTGGTCGATAACTGACAGGTGATGTGCAGTCACCCTTTTTAAACAGGGGGATAACACTGATAATTTTCCACTGTTCTGGGGTAACACAGTTATTAAGGCAGAATTGGAAGAGGAGCAAAGTTGGTGGAGTAGAAAGACGCTGCTGCATTTAGGAGCATATAAGTAACACCATATATAGTATGCAGAGGTGTGATCAGGTTGTATAGGTATAAATTAAAAAGAGTTGGTGTAAATCCTTGCACCAAGATCATTGTGGTATACCGTTTGAGAAATTGCAGATTCTGAATACTATATCAGCTTCATGACCAGAAAGATAATTTGCCAGCCAATGTTTTGTGTTGAGCATTTTCTTCATAAGTGAGTCTGGGGTAATGATGAGTAGGGTGGGCTTGGGGTATGGGTGGATGTCTTAACATAATTTAAGCAGTATCTTTTACCACAAATCTTTGGCAAGATATGTTAGCTATTATCTGAGTTTTCATGGTATTAAGTGGTTGAGAGACATCTTTCTCATTAGATAGGAATACCAGTCTGTAATAAATTTTAATCCTAGAGATATTTGAAACTAGCACTGCAAACTTAATTAAATAACTATTAAGTTGTACAGTGCCAACATTTCTATATAATTTCTGCAGATATTTTATATTCTCTGTCATACAGTATCACACTTCTTACAAAGGCCTCATATAGTCTGCCTTTATAAGAAAACACAAACACTTGTTTACTAAAAGAAGCAGCAGTTCATAAATTTCCTCCTCATTTTACTGAATTTCACTATGCTTTGCTATTTCCAGCATAGCTGTTCATGTCATTAGCTTTCACTTTGATTAGCTGTCAGGTTTCCAGAGATCCTGCACCATCATGTGTAACCATTACTTGTACTGATTCTAAATTATTTAGGTGTTTGCCTCCTCTTTTCTTGAATAGCAAATGTGGGCAAATTTATGGTGCTGCTGGATTGTTGCATCTTGTCTTGCTAACTAGCCAAGTCCTGTCCATCATCAGACCTTTTCATTCAAGTACCCCCTCTACCATGTTTTAAGCACCTTGTGCAGTATTTCATCACATTCTGCAAGAATAACAAGGTTCCTATGAGCATTAGGCACAGGCATGGCTGTGTGGTTAAGAAGTTCACTTCATAATCACATGGTTCTGGGCACTATCTCACTGTGTGGCAAGTGTATTCTACTATAGCCCTGGGCTGACCAATGCCTTGTGAGTGAAACTGGTAGACAGAAACTGAGTGGCAGCAGGGATGATGACAACGATGAAGACAATGATCCATTCATAATCTCAGTGATTTCTTGGAAAATAAGAATAAAGAGCAGAAAGTTGACGATACAACTTTAACAGATGTCCACTTATTTATTTATGTCTATTTTATATTGCAATTAATGAACAATACTGGCATTAGCTGCAGGTTTCCAGCTAACCAATCACTGGTTTACTGCATTTCGAATGACGAGATTGACGAGGGATTGTTTAACTTGGTGGAACACATAGAGTACTTTTATTTGAAAGCACTAGTTTTCCAGTTTCTTTAATGATGTTTACATCTTTTGCCAGGGGTGGGTATACCGAAAGTATAGTAGCCAGAGTAAGAATAGGTTGGAGAAAGTTTAGGAAGCTACTCTACTGGCAGCAAAGGGTTTCTGTCTCCAAGTGAAAGGCAGAGTGTATGATACATGTGTATGAAGTGCAATACTGCATAGTAGCAAGATGAGGGCCATGAATGCAGAGAACCTGCGAAGGCTAGAAAGAAATGGAACAAGCATGCTCCACTGAATGTGTAACATTAGTGTGCATGAATGAGCACAAATGAGCTGAAAGAAAAATTGGGTATAGGTGGAATCAGATGTAGCATGCAAGAGAGAAGACTATGCTGGTGTGGACATGTGATACATATGGAAGATGATAGCTGCATAAAGTGCCGAACGCTCAGAGTCGGTGGAACATAGGGAAGAGGGAAACCTAGGAAGACATGGGACAAAGTGCTGACCTCAACATGCTAGGCCTCATGAAGGAGAAGACAAAAGACCATGATGGTTGGCAATATGTGGGGCTAGAGAAGACACGCCCACATGTGTAAATGAAACACATATTAAAATGATGTGGTGATGGAGGCAAGGTTGTATAATGTATATGTCTACATCTGTACCTGTCACCCATTATGTTCCTGTTAGCTGTCCATCTGTTGGCCCCTTCCCCCACCTCTTTGATACCCTAACATCCCTATGACTCACCACGCATACCTTAACATCTCTATCACTCACCACCCACCCTCTCTCTTGTCATATCACTTCTTCAATACCCTTTCATTCTTTTATTACTCACTCTCTCCTGATCAGTCACCACTCATACCCTAACATCTCTATCACTCACCATCTGTCCTCTCTTCTTTCGTCCCACGAATACCCTCCCATTCCTTTATTACTACCAGAGGCTGGATTGTAACACTGAATCACCCACCCAGTATGCCCCTGCTAATTTCCAGCTGCCTTCTACCCTCTGATATATTGCCCCCTATCCTATTTGCTGTACCACTCTGCCTATGTCACAAAGGATATAATTTGTGCTACCCATCCATTTTCACCCATTATTACTATCACTCCCCCAAACATCACACCCCTATCACTCTACCTCTTCCATCACAACATCTAGGCTAGCATTGGATATGCCCATACTCATCCACCACCCACTACTTATTACCCCCCCCCATGTGTCTCATAGGGAACATTTAGCACTCACACCTACCACCACCAACCTCTGCTGCAATCCATCACATGAACTCTCTCAATCTATCACATCTATGACATATCTACACTGCTGTCACTCATATTGTCTTCTATCCAATCCCTACTGACACCCAATATGTAGCTAACACTATATATTCCTCTTCTACAAACTCTCAAACACCGCTTCCACCATCACACCCATATACTAACTCTTTCCCTTTCCCTTCCGCCATCTTGTACATCACTCACCTTCTGTTCACACTTGCAAGTCAAGTTTGCCCTCGAAGAACAGATACAATGTAGTAAAGAAAGGAGTCATCAGCCTTCAGGAGATCAAGGCATCCTTTCTAATACTGGTGCCATGACAAAATGCACCCAGTACAATCTGCAAAGTAGTTGGCTATCGAATCAGAGACAAAATAGGGTAGAGAGGACTCTTCAGTCATGTCAAGGACATGAAAACCTCTCTAGTGTTGGTGCCATGATAAAATGCACCCAGTACACTCTGTAAAGTGGTTGGTGATTGAACAGAGAAAACATAGAGTAGAGTGTGGACATGACAACCTTTCTAGTGTTGGTACCATGATAAAATGAACCCAGTACACTCTGTAAAGTGGTTGGTGATAGGAATGGCATCCAGCTCGAGAAACCAAGCCAAATGAAACACACAAGCAAGATGTGGTCCCCTGGCCTGTCTAGGAGAGTGGTGACTCCAAGTGAGAACTGACCTGGACTGAAATCCCGTCCAACCCATGCCAGCATGGAAAGTGGATGTAAAGGGATGATAATGATGGTATCAACAAATGATATACACATACATATATACATATATGACAGACTTTTGCATAGTTTATGTTTACTAAATTGAACTGACAAGGCATTTGTCAACCCGAGGTTAGAGTAGAAGATACTTGCTAAGCAGTGGGACTGAACCTAAAATCCCATGGTTGATAAGCAAACTTTTTAACACACAACCATGCCTAAATTTGTCTTGGAAAACACAGCCTATCCTTATATGTTTTTTATCACACATACATATGATGTAAACAGTTCTCATGAACCATTCACTCCCAACCAGGTCCTCATTGCTCACTAGACCAAAGAGCATGGACCCCACTGCTTATGAGTAACTGTTAGTATCAATCAGTTCTGAGAAACATTTTGTATAAGTTTTGATGGTAGTGTGTGTGTGTGTGTGTGTGTGTGTGTGTGTGTGTGTGTGTGTGTGTGTGTGTGTGTGTGTGTGTGTGTGTG
>JAOPJM010001463.1:25795972-25809689 GCA_027124095.1 Muusoctopus leioderma | reverse complement strand
GTGTATAGTGCGCCTGCAATTATTTGTAGGATTTCAAGTGCGCTACGACTTCAAAAAGTTTGAGAACCACTGAACTAAGGAGTATTAAATAAAATGAAAGTGAAATGTGCTTGATTTATTCTTATTTGTAAATATTTTTGGTTAGAATCCAAAAAGTGAAAGAAAATGATTACATAGGATAAAGTACTCGTACACTTCAAGTCAAAACGATTCAATCAAATGCATGTCCACACAAACAACATTTCCATATACTGAGAGATATTTTTTTAATAAATATTAATATTTATAAAAAAGTTCTTTGTTTGAAAGAGTTTAGGTCATAGTTTGTTAGAAACAAAGTACCTTGCTTGACAAATTAGTAAAGAAAAGAAAAACAGTAACAACGTAGAAGACTAAATAAACTGAAGAATTAAAACATTGGTCAACCCACATTACTATTGTATATTTTTTTCTAATTTGACAGACAATACAAACTAAACTGTAAATTGTTTTTAACAAGCAGACTACAATTAAACTGGATTTAACCAAAAATATTTACAAATAAGAATAAATCATTTTATTTAAATTACACTTTAATTTATTACTCGTTAGATAAAGACATTGGATATATGGTTTGATGACATTATTTAATTTTAAAAAAAATTTATTTGCTTCGAGTTTATTTTAATTTGACTGTGAAAAGGTGTAGACTTGGAATTGAAAGCTTTGTTCTCCACAAGTATATATATAAGTTCCCACCTGCTAACAAAAAAGTTTTGTCCATATTCTACTATGGTGGTTTTGACTTGGGCTTTATCTTTCACATTTCAAACTTATTTTGAATATCCTGAATTGACTAATAACAAATTAAAAAGTTATCTACATACAGAGACCAGGACTAGATACTTCATGGACAATGAAGTCCTGGCCTTTGTAACAGCTTTGAGGCTATAATGAAAGGAAATGGTTGAAGACAGAGCCTTAGCTACAGTCTGTTCCAATCTACATGGCCTCTACAAGTACATAAACTAACCTGCTACAAATATTGAAACACTACAACACTATTTTAAGTTCACTTTTCTGTTTTCTGATCTAGATAAACAAAAATGCAATAACATCAATTTTATTTTGGCCAATACTTCATACTAGGTTGCCTTGACATTATGTAATCAATTATCTAAAGAATAAAGATACAGGACACTGATTGAGTGTTCTTTGCATATCTATTGCAAAAAATGGTATGTGTCCAAGCATTTGATTGACTATTCAGTTTGGGCTGAAAGTCTACAACTAATACTGGCTTCTTTTAAATCTTCATACATAACATGAATAATTTCATCACTGACAAAACTACAGAATGTGGGACCCTGGATAGAAAAAAAATATAAACAAGCCTGTAAGAATCAACCTTAATGTTTCTACAGCATATTACACAGAAATAGTAACGTCAGTAGAAAAACTGAAAAATTTAAGACGGGGGGGGGGGGGCGGAAATAGCAAAGACGCCTGGTTGTGAATAAAAGGTATAACGATTGAAGTTGTTCGTGGTGTATATTTTCATCAAGATGAAAACCAATAGGAAGGTTTCTATAATTAGGATTGCAAAAAATAAGTTGCTACAAGCATAATACTATTTAAGAAATTCTTTAGATTTTGAAGTGATTATGTTACACTTGTATTTAAAATGTCTTTACATAATATTCTACGCACACAGACTATATTTAAAGATTGAGGTATGTAACAAATATGACTAGTTCAAATTTATATAAATTTCTTAACCAGTGTTTATGTATTGATGGACACAAACGAAATTATTTTCTCTCAAATACAACTTAAGTTACTGAATTGACAAAATAATTCTGTGATTTTATAAAAACAAAACTCTATGGCAGTGGTAGTTTGTGATATATTTTATAGAGGAAAGACTGGATGCATAATTTTGGGGAAATATATGTTAAAAAAACAATTTCCTGGGAATTATTATATATAGGAAAACTGTAGAGGAAAGAATGGATGCATAATTTTGGAGAAAGGTAAGTTAAAAAATAGTTCAGCTCAGATAATATTCTTTATATTTTCAATTTATTAGGAAAATGTGTTATGGAAATATCAGACATGTATAATAGAAAATTATAATTTTAATTAAAGTCCAGGAACTCTACCGAAAAAATAATTGAAGCTGGAATAATGACGTGTTACTGAAGGCTAAAATGTTATTGGTATTTGGGGAGTGAGATTGTATAATATTCATGCTTTCCTCAAAGTCATTAATATTTAAATGAAGTGATCTGGTTTTCAATCATGAATCAAAACCAGCAGGCAGGCTTGACTTACAGGGTTGGAAGAAGCAAGTGAGTTTAGGTGAAACGACGAAAACTCATTAAGATCTAAGGAAACGAGAGATAATGAAAATGTCAAAGGATATAAAGAAATAATGCAAGCCCATCTTAGCCGAATACTGTTAGGATACTAAACAATGGAAGAAAAAGTGAAGAGTAGGGGAAATATTTAAGATAGTATATTCAGCTGAAAAAAAATCTTTAGAAATAGAAAATTTCCAATCCAAGGGAGATAATCCTACAACCATGTTAAAATATTTAACAAATGCTGCTCAGTTAGATTGTTTTAAATATTTCTTCGATGAATTCCAAACATTTAACAAGTATTTAAAAACAAGTTTGACATATTTTAATAGGTTTCTCAACAATCAATAATGTATTCATTTTTTTGTCAATTATTGGCGTTAACAAAGGACACAAAAAATGGCGTCAAAACCAAGAAAGACGTAAACTAACATTTAGATCTAGAAGAAAAGACATTATTTTAAAAAGTCAACAACTTTCACAACTATTAATTTTTATACCTGAAATATAAATATGTCTTATAAACATATTTACTAACTTAGTGCTCATAAGGTCAAAGCATGTATGTAGTGACAGCAACAATTAAAATCTAAGTAATAATTCTTCCATACATACACACGAGAATCCCCAAATGACAAAACACATTTCATAAGCCTCTAATTACAGTTAGTATTCAATAAAACTAGAATAGCATAAATGTAAAAAAATGAGTTTCGTGATAATAAAATATAAAGCGTTCTATTTAAGAAATTAACATAATTGTTGTTATTCTACTGTTGACATTCTGTTTAAATATGATCATTATAATAGCTCGATTCTTAAACATACATTAAATATATTTTTATCAATATATATTTTATATAAATAGATCAAGAATTGAAGTGGACACACTTGTCCTTGGTCGAAGCTATAATTTATTACACTCATAACACGCACACAGATCTATATATTAAACTAGTATAATTGAGTTCATTAAACATTTTGTAATGTTTGTTCCGAACTACCTACTGACGAATTGAACTCCATGAACATCATACTAGCAAGAAATGTCGATCCTCTCGTAGTCTGGCTTGTTTTGTTTGTTATTTTTTTAATATAGACATTATTAAAGAAAGAAAGAAATATCTAATAGTTCTGTCACTCATTAGCACTTGGTTACTTTCTGCCACTCTCATGTCGTGCTAGCAATTTACAATAGTGCATAGATGGACTAATATCAATGCAACTTACCGAAGTTGGCAAATGCCGATTGCTGTGCGGCTTCTGAAGATATCTGGGTGATGGCTGAGGCTTTTTATTATTATTACTTTTTTCACTAGCAGAGTGGCCTCAGTTGATTTTTCCACAAGACACCGATAGCCGCGTCGGAAAGAAAACACAGATAACAGTTCATGAGGTTTCCCAACTAAGACTTCATGTAACCCTTTATTTACTTGCAACTTACACTGATTCAAATATTCTTTTTCATTGTAATTATTAACTCAGATATTTTATTTCTATATATAATTTTCCCTACTGCTGTGCGTATCTAAGACTGCTTATGTGTGCAAATGTGTATTTCTGCACTCTCAATGTCACACGTACATACATACATATATTTATGCGCGCGCACACACACACTAAATAACAGATATACACTTGTCTGTATCAATGTACGTAACCCTTTGTACTACAGGTGTCTTCAATTGACACCTTTCAGCCTTGAATTCTAACCATAATTTGACTAGGTCACAAATAATCAATTTTAATAGCAGTCATCTATAATCTGTCTGTTTTATACAAACACTAATCTTAGGTGATTAGAGAAAGTCGCATTCTCGAATGTAAAAGTTTAAATTCTCATAATGTTAAGACATTCAAATTAAGAGTCGGCAACACTTAAATCACCTGTTCGTTTGGTCAAAACGTTTTTATTAAGCCTTGGAGAGAAGTTTAATTTTCTTTTTAAATGTTAATATTGACATTCCGTTTATAACAATAAAATAAAAAAACAACAAAGACTGGCAATAGATTAAGCCTTAAAAATAAAAAAAGTATATAAATTTTATATAAGTTTTAAAATGTATCCCTCATTCTAAAGCTTATATCTTGTAACAATGTAAACAGTTTTTTTCCCTTGCCTGGACGATTAGCAATACTTTGTGATATTTATAGGAAGACTTCATGTTCTAATGATGTTTATAATATTCTTTTCTTTGGCAGAGGTGTTGTCAATTGAATCAATTCCAGTATATTACTGGCTCTCATTTTATCAACTCAAGTGGAATTTATTTAAACTCAAAACACATTTCAGTATTTAGTTCATTGTCCTACCATTTCCACCTCATTGCTTGCTGCTCTTGATATTTGTAATATTAGTCATGTGTAAAGAGATGAAAAAATAAAATTCCAATTAAGTTAATACAGATTATATCTTTAGAGCTTAGTGTGATTCTTCTATGTGAACTTGAGGGTCAGACTGAGTGCAAGTGAGCTAAGGAAATAATTGGATATTAGAATCATTAATCAAACATTTGCTCAGACATGCATACCCATACCCATAATCAGTCTTATGGTAATTTATTCTATACTGGTATATGCCAGACAAGCTTGCAATATATTGAAAACTTGCTCAAATGCATGTTACACTAGTACACCATGTGATGGCAATTTTGACATATTTCATGAGATTTGTGAATAGACTCTTGCATTGCTGCAAAAGGAAACTTGTAGATAGCCACTACAGTGATGAGTTTTGATTGATTGGTGTCATTGAAGCACTGTTTATGTCCTAACAATAATAATAATTTCTAAATTTCACACACGGCCACACATTTGTAGGAAAGGGGTATAGTTAATAGAAGCAACTCTAATGCAATATTTTATCGACCCAGGAAAACTGTAAGGAAAAATCAACTGGATTTTGAACTCAAAATATAAACCACAAGACATTTAGTTTGGTACATCACTGTTTCTGTCACTCCAACAGCCTTGTTATAATAATAATTACCATAATGATTTCTCAGATTGTCTTAAAGCAATGAATTTCAACAGGAGGATTGAATTAATACAACACATCCTTGGACTTATTTTATCAACCCCAAAAGGATGGAAGGCAAAGCAGGCCTCAGCAGGATTAGAATTCAGAGTGTAGAGAGATGAGCAAACCTAAATACTGCCTTTAGTCCATCATTCTACTGTTCCCCCACTCAAATGATGATGATGACAATAATAATAATTGTTTCTAACATAGGCACAAGGCCAGAAATTTGGTTGGGAGCTGTGTTAGTTGATTAAATCACTCCAGTACTTGACTGGTACTTTATTTTATCGACCCTGACAGATGAACGGCAAAGTTGACCTCAGCGGGATTTGAACTCACAACATAAAGAGCAAGAGCAAGAACAAATACCACAAGGCATTTCGTCTGACACTCTAACAATTCTGCCAATCCATTGCCATAATAATAATCTTTTTCTTTATTAGCCACAAGGGCTCATACATACAATAAAATATTGAAACCTTGGGATTACAAATACGTGGGGATGAACAAGAAAGTCATATAAAAACAAGGTGAGAGGTATAGGCTATGAGCCAAGGGGGGTTAGTCGGTACCATAAGATGGAGTAAGGCTCATTGTGATTTTTAGCAAGATATATGTCCCTATATTTAAAAACAAAGTGATAGCAGTGTATAACTGCTAAAAATAACAATGAGCCTTACTCCATCTTATGGTACCGGCCAGTCAATTTTGGGGGGTCTGGCTCACAGACTAGTAAGGATGTACAATCAATGTATTAAAAATTTGATAAAAACAGAATAAATATAAAATTATATAAAACATATAATAATTAAAACAAGATATAATATTAAAGAAAAACATGAAAAACTTTTAGGGTAGCCCATCCACACACAGGTGAGAACCCACCAGCCATGTTGGACCAGAGTACCCCACAACACTGGTCTCCTGCCACACCTTGAAATAGCAATACTGAAAGGTACCTGTCATCATCTTTGGTGTTGGACTAAGCAAGAAAACTCCCACATCCTCTACGAAATTGCACAGTAGTAGTTGATTGACTGCTTGTGTGGTTTTCACAAGCAGTTTATCACTTGGGTGTTCCACAAAATTGGAGCCCATCTCAATCAACCCATTGTCTTCCTTCACTTCTTTTAGTAATTCTATCAGTTTTTAGTTTGTTTTGCAAAGAACTGTGCACTTCATTTCGCTGGGGGGGGGGGGAACTCTGCCTCCCATTTTTGCTTGCTTTATGTGGGGGTATTTTTTCTTTTCTTTCTCTTCCCATTGTCTTCAACAGTCTACCACCCCTGCTTGCTTACCATCTTCTCTTCATTATCACAAGACAATGGGATGGTGCTGCTGGCTATTTGCTTGGGGAGGAGGTCTCTCATCCTCTTAGTCAGCTTCCAAACCAAGGACAAGACAATCTTCCTAGGGTGGTGCCCTAGCAACAGCAGCCTGCTGTTTCTTTTCTCTTTTAGTTTTTCCAGCTCTTCTTTACAGAAAGCCCTTGAATGACCTTTACTGCCACATGTGTAGCAGCTGGGCCTTCTGACCTGAATGACCAGCCATAAAGCTTTTCTCTTGGCACCCACTATAGGGTACAACTTTGAGATCATATTGTGGTCTCGTGGAGTCATGAAGACTTTTAAGTCTGTAGAGACCCCACCTAACAACATCTCACCAATAATTTCTTACATAGGCACATGGAGGGAACAGTCAATTATATCAATCCCAGTGTTTGACAGGTACTTTATTTTATCGACCACGGAAGGATGAAAATATCTATCTCCTCACCAGTAGCTGATGGTTGAAGTGAATATAGTGTTGGACTATTAGTACATACATCTTTAGTTCAGATCCATTGCAGACATTTTGAGGTGTATTTGGATAGTACATTATATTCTATGCTCAGTTTATCACGGTACCTCTGGGAATGTTACTTGAGATAAACTGACCTTCTATTCAGAAAGTGATTTATCTCTCATGCACTTAATATGAAAAAACTAGATTTAAGTGTCAATCCTTGAGAGCTTCCTGAGGCTTTGGAGATATATTCTTTTTTATGTACAGTCGTTGCTGGGGGGATTTGAACCAAGTTATTAATTCTGATGAAAGGCTAGTTAGAAAGTAGTCTCAATACTTTCTGCAGTGAGTTGTGTCTTCTCAAGGTAACATTTTACAGATAGACAGACTGAGCCAATGATTGCCTTAGGGCAATACTGATATTGAGATATGAACAGCTGACTTATTAGTTGGGAAGGCCAACACTAACGACTTGGATAGATGTAGCTCTTTTGATCAGAATGAAGCTCTCTCGACCAGATGTGACTTTGGTGCCAACGAAGACTGGACACTGGGTTTAGAAAATTAAGCTTCCTAGATGAAAGAATGAACAGGAATGTTTTGGAATATGATACTTAGCAGATTACCCAGCATGGTAAAAACTCAAAATGAAAATAACATTATGATGATGGTGGTAATAACTGCATTTTGAATTATAATTTATGTCCATATATTTAAATTACAATTATTAGATAAAATATTTTTCTGTCAGATGTTAACCATTGTAACCCCAAAATTGTTTTAGGGCAAGCAAGAAATATATTCTGACATAAAATTAACTAATTCTCATGCTCTATGGTGTGTTATGTAATTTTCCTCATCATCATCATCGCTTTTTACGTCCGTTTTTCCATGCTAGCATGGGTTGGATGGAGATTTTCTTGAGGCAGCATTTTATGGTCGTATGCTCTTCCTGTCACCAACCATACTGATTAGCCAATGCATCTTTTTTTAAGATGGGTTGGGTATGAATTGAGGGAGATTTTGCTGCTATTTCTAGCAGGGCAAGTGACCACATAAAAGTTCCTTCATTGGCTCATATAAAACTTGTAATATATGTTGATATATTTATGTAGCATTGTAAGCAATAATTAAGAAGTGCAGAATAAAAAGAAGACTAGCTTTGTAAAAGTATTTGCTTTCCATTGTACAATACAAACTTTTATAACAGAACTAGAGTTGTCATTACTTCACACTTATCAATTATTATAATACTTGTAGAAGTGAAATGGTGAAATGATGTAGTGAATTAGGTACTGGACCATGACTTAATGGGTTAGGTATTGGACTACCTGCTTATAGATCATCAGTTTAAATCTACTGCAATTGTTTCATTGTCTTTCTAGGCTGAACACTTTACTCTACATTACCCCAGTTCAGTTAGCAATCCAGAATAGATACCAGAATTTCTGGAAAAGGTCAATAGGGATGTATTACTCTTTGATCACTTCTATCACTTCTGATCACAAAAGATCAAGCAATTGCATTTGTGCATGGGATAAATACATTTTTATCCAACTTTTTATTCTGAAACTTACTTACTCACTGCCATTTCTTGGTCAAATTGAGTTTGCGACAGTTTTGATTCCTAGTTATGAATATTCTCTCAACTTTCACCCTCTTTGTCATCACTCTCTCTTCTATTCACCCTCTCAGATATCTTTGCTTTGAAAGAATGGAAACGACGTATAGTAAGAGAGGACTCTTTAGTCTTGCAGGGGATAAAGCAACCTCTCTGGTGCTAGTGCCACGATAAAATACACCCAGTACTCCCTGTAAAGAGGTTAGAAAACAAATAGAGATGACATAGGGTAGAGAGGACTCTTTAGTCACATCGAGAACATGACAACCTCTCTAGTGCTAGTGCCACGATAAAATGCACCCAGTACACTCTGTAAAGTGGTTGGTGTTAGGAAGGGCATCCAGCAATAGAAACCATGTCAAAAGTGGAATGTAGAGCGAGACATGTTCATCCAACCCGTCTAGGAGGGCAGTAACTCTAAATATGAACTGACTCAAACCGCGATGACTGGTCCAACCCATGCCTCATGGAAAGCAGACATAAATTGATAATGATAATGATTATGTTGATTCAAACTATGTCATTCACTGTTGTGTTGTGTTCAAGGACAAGGCAATTAACTCTCAATAGCTCAGTCCACATACCTTCAAGTCAGAACCTCAGAATACTAAGTAGCTGCAGCAACACTGTAAACTGGACAAATTTAAGTGTTTTGTTGGTTTGAGTTTAAATCTACCAGTTTAACTCTTAACATCCTGTAAGACCCAGTTCCACACAGTACCACATCATCAAATTGATATGAATTATTAAACTATATATATATATATATAGTGAAAGTGAAATATTTTTGTGTGAAAACACTTCAAGCACCTGTTTTTCTTACCTGTAAATTTCATAATAAATAAGCTGCAAAAAACTTGTTTTTAAGCATTTTCTGCTCCATTATTACAGGACTTAGAACATGTTTTACAGGATGTTAAGAGTTAAAGATGTGTACTTGTATATATAACACACTTATGTGTACATGTATATATAACAGCTTATGTGTACATGTATATATAACATGCTTATGTGTACATGTATATATAACACACTTATATGTACATATATAACACGCTTATGTACACCTAAACGTGCAACAGCTCTCGCTGTGGTTTTTGTCTCGGAGAACAACTTCTCCCTTCAGACTTTCTGTGTTAGTGAGAGCCATTGCACATTTAGGTGTACATAAGCGTGTTATGTATACATGTACACATCTTTATTTTGATCTCTGCTGTTTCGTGTGCTTATGCTATTGCAAAAAAATTAATTACTGCGCTTAGCTGTGTTGTATGTACCATGACCGTCAAAATTTATTCTATGGGAAAGAAATATATAACCATAAATGTATTCACACAGGAAAAAATATATAACAATGTCCCAACACTATATTTTATATAACCACAACTATATCTTCATTGTTGAGGTAACTTATCACTGATATTTTTAATAAAAAGTTTCTTTGAAAATAGTCATTTATATTCCATCTAACATATTTAATCAGTATGGTTGGTGACAGGAAGAGCATCCGACCGTAAAATACTGCCTCAAAAAACCCCCGTCCAACCCATGCTAGCATGGAAACATGGACGTAAAACGACGATGATGATATTTCCAGAAGGTAGAAAAGATAATTGATTTATTTAACATTGTGGGTAAATAGCTAAAAAATGTATTCTCCTAAATCTGAGATAACATCACTGTACAATTATGTTACGAATAAATACATAAACCATAAAAGAAGATATTTCATCATACTATAATTATACATATGATATCTTATATATATTTTGAATCTTTCATGTATCTAATGTATATTCTGTTTTTGATTACATTATGTATGTATCCCATCAAGAGAAAGATTCTGTTGTTGGTAAGATTTATATAATTCTTAGCATTTCTTTTATTTATTGCATGATTTCTTTGTGACTTGATGGTTTAAGCTCAATGTTAATTTGGAAGTGTCAATGGAACTTGAAACTTAATATAACTATAATAGGTGGTATAATTTGTGAATCATTATCAACAATGTGTTAATGTCCGTTGTGCATGCTGGTGTAGGTTGGACATGTCTGTCATACACCACATTTTCTCAATCTTTTATCTCAACTGTGAGTTCCAGAAACCTGATTTCTGACTTCATCACTCTTTGTGAATATTGTTAACCTGAAATCTAAATAAAGCTGATTTACTCTTAAATTATTCCCCTATCATTCTAAATGTAGAACATCGAACCAAAACTTGTACTAACGCAACCATAACCTATAGAATTCACAAGTTCGATCAATACAGGGTACTCCAGGTAGTTGAAAACAAAGTAAAATATAAGGAAAAACAAAAGTATTAAATAGAAAAAACAACATATTTTCAGAAAAATGGTGACACATGTTCAACTAGATATATTAAAAAAACAGGTTATTCAGTAAAACCACCCCCAGCTTTGATGTGGCCATGAAAGTGACTGCATGCCAGTATCAGGTGGTTCTTGTTCATATTGGCATCCTTTTGTCTCCCTGTCAACGATGCCCCAGATGTAGTAGGTTCAAATCAGGAGAGTTAGGAGGCAACATGTTGGGGTGTCATCACATTATCGAGAAAATTCTCGGCCAGCTACTCTTGGGTTGCGAGGTCCCTGTGAGAGGGTGCAGAGTTCATTCTAAATGATTAAAACGGTGTCCCCTATGTGTGGTCGCTCAACCTCTTACAAATCTCCCTCAAATCCCCATCCTACCGTTTTTGATAAGGAAAGGACGTATACAATGTAATCTACAAACGAAAGTATTCAATAATGAAAGTATTTACCCATTGCATGCTTGTGTCTTTCCTTTTAAATTACTAGCAAAAATACTATATTTCTGCATATATTTTAGGTTTAGAAATCAAGTCCCCTTGGAAAAAAGTCTGGTAGCAATACCTGAAGAAGTAACTGCAATAGCTATGCCTTTATGTTAACAAACTTTGTCAAGCAATAGACTAATGAAGAAGGTCTTTCCAGTTCCACCAGGAACATCAAGGAAGCAAATTCCAGCTTCTTCTTGTCGAACCCTGTCAAAAATAGCAGAATAGCCTGCTCTCTGGTCTCCAGTAAGTTTCAGGTCATTATCATTGACGTGTGCTGTTAATGTCTCTCCTCAAAATTTCTTCTGATAGATTATTGACTTCAGTGTGGTTAGGTTGAGGGAGGGCATATTTTTGAAGTTCTTGGTCATTTATATCCTTGAGCTTATTCTCAATGAGGACTACATTGTACATGTCATCTGTGTACCCTATTTCCATTCCGAGATATATCTATAGAGCTTGGTACTTGAAATCTTCAACAAGGTTATCGTGATACTTGAGCCAAAGCTGAAGCAGATAGGCTGGTTTACATTATTTTAACATGGTGTAAAGAACCCTAAGACACTTGGCTGTTTGTGATACAGAAGTTTCTGACAATGTTGCATCCCACTGGGTATCATTCTCCAGTAATCCAAGTCTAGAGCCTGCCTCTCTAGGTGGTGCAAGCTTCACCATTGACTGTTCAAAGATCTTCAAATGAACTTGGAACTTGCACTTCATGGAGAAGTAGAAAAAAGCATTCATGTTGACTGGGGTGTACAGTATACACTCTTCCATTGGTACTGTCAAACCTTAAGTCAGGTTGGCTTTCAACAGAGGTACCTTGCTTTCTGAGTCTCCATTGCTTGTTCCATGTATAGTAGGATGGAACCTGATAGAACAGCAATGTTTTTGCAAAGTAATCATACTGGTACAGCTTGGAAAAGGTTGTAAGAGTTGTGTCCCTTGTGCTTACTGTGCAGCAGCTGTTTGACTGTTTTCCAAGTGGACAGCGAACTGTTGAATGTTGGGGTATCTTTCATGAATGGGAAAGGTATGAAAGCCTCATTGCTGGAATTGGTTAACTTTATCACAGCTGTTTTGCTGTGACAGAGTAAACATTCCAGCGTAAGAGCCCTTGTTGACATATTTGAAGGACTTTATTGAATTGTAGAACTCAACATTGGTATAGGTATTAAATGTGTGGGCAGTAGGGAACTATCCATCTGTTGTCAATTTCATGCTGTTCAACCAAGGTTTGGAAACCTCCATCTTCTGGTACACTTCTTCTGTAAGATGGCTCGCCATCTTCATCTGTTTGGGTCTCTTTGACAAATGGTCTTGGAAACCCTTTGGTGCATTTGTTGTCTTCCATGCAAGTTAAATTCCTGTTGAGAACACACCACATGGACCATGAATCATTTGGATTTTAACAATTTTGAAGAGCACTTTGTCCCTGCCAGAGTCTGGAAGCTCTGCTGATATGAAATGAGTGTTATTGGAGTGAATATTATTTGTTAACCAGACCAAGGTGTGTGCATGTGGTAAGCCTCTTTGTCATTCTACAGTATACATGTGACATCTGACTAGTCAAATTGACACTTAGTAATCAAATCCATCATCTTGCTCAGTTTTTAGTGGAAAACCCTGGCTGTGAGATCATACCTGTGAATGTATATTTAGCATAGGAGGATCTCTTCTTGAAGTTCTTTTCATTTGGAGTTAAAGGTGAAAATAATGAAGAGATCTGGTGAGCTGAAACAATGTCACTGCATCCTGTGTTTGTTCATGCATGTATCTAGGGCTATCAGTAAAACTTGAAGGAATAATGCAAAGGCACCACCAATTTTCTATTTGTAACCTGTCTAGTAGTATTCTGTTCATGGCGAGCTTCGCATTCACTGTTAGTCTCAAGTCTTCTGTCAAACTCTTTCTCTCTCTCTCCCTCTCCCCCATACTTTCTCTTTCCTTTATCTGTCTCTATCATTCACTGTTAGTCTCAAGTCTTCTGTCAAACTCTTTCTCTCTCTCTCCCCCATACTTTCTCTTTCCTTTATCTGTCTCTATCATTCACTGTTAGTCTCAAGTCTTCTGTCAAACTCTCTCTCTCTCCCTCTCCCCCATACTTACTCTTTCCTTCCCCCCCCCCGC
>JAOPJM010001463.1:25766450-25779175 GCA_027124095.1 Muusoctopus leioderma | reverse complement strand
GATGATGAAGATGATGATGATGATGATGATGATGATGATGATGATGATGATGATGATGATGATGATGATGATGATGGGCTTCTGCACAGTTTCTACCACCAAATGTCATTCACAAGCCATTGGTCAATGTGAGCCCAAAGCGCCATGCAGTGGGATCGAACCCAAAACCACATGGTTTCACACAATGCACTTCTTAACCTCATGGACATGCCTGCATCCATTGTTGCTGCACATATTACTGATACTGTTGTTGATGTTGCAGCATTTGCTGTTGCAAATTGTTGTTGCATTTTTGTTATTGTTACTATTGCAGATGTTGTTAAAGCTATCACTGTGGCTATTGTTTTGTTGCTGTCATTGTTGTTTTTTTTGTTGTTTTTGCTGTTGCCGTTGTTATTATTGTTGTTGTTGTTTGTAGTTGCTGTTGTTGTTGTTGTTGTTTCAGTTCTTGTATCATCTATATCTGTTGCTATTACAGTTCTTGTTGTAACTGTCTCTGTTGGTATTCCAGTCGTTTTTGTTGTTGTTATTGTTGTTGCTATTACAGTTGCTGGTTTTTTATTGTCATTTTTACTGTTGCAGTTGTTGTTTCTGTTAATGAAATTGTTGTTGGTGCTGTAGTAGTTGGAATTGTTATTGTTGTTGTTTAACCCCAGGTTAGACCTGATTGAGCAGACCTATAATCAAAGGCATTCCAACAGTGAACATCCTATCTTATCAGGCATAGTTTATCTTGGACTACATTATGAAATATGTCCTTCGTTTTCTAAAAGATTTGTAGATTGTGATTTAAAGGAGATTTGGCTGCTATTTCTAGAGGAACGAGCGACCACATAGAGGTATTCCCTTTAGCTTGTTGTTGTTTAGCCCCAGGTCAGTCCGTACTGAACAGACTTATGATTAAAGGAAGAAATTGTTGAATGTCACCAACACAGACCCTCACCAGTTTTCTCAGATTCCATATTTTACTATGATCAAAGGTATTCCAGCCATGACCATCCCATCTTTTTCCCAGGCATAGTGCATCTAATCTAGAACCACATCTTTGAATGTGTCCTTCACTTTTTTAAACAACAGGGTATGATTTGCGGGAGATTTGGTTGCTATTTCTAGCGGGTTGAATGACCAGAGAGAAGGCTCCCTTGTCTTAGTATTGGCTTCTTGTTGTTCTTGTAGTTATAGTTGTTGCTACCACTATTTTTGTTATTTTTCACTACTGCTACAGTTGCTACATCAAATGTTGCTGCTGCTGCTGCTACTGCTGCTGAGGATAATGCTGCTGCTGCAGCTGATGCAATTAATAACAATAAGAGATACAAATGTGGCAGAAAGTTTATTGATATTTTGGTTTCGTTTTGTTATTTTTTTATCCAAAAATTCTTTAAAATTAATTGCACATTTATTCATTGTTTCATTAATATTATTATCAATATTATCGTTATTTTTATTATCAATTTATTTGTTGCTTTATGGTTTTATTATTATATTATTACTTTATTATTATTAATATTTAATTTTTCTTTAATTGTTATTATCAGAATTATTATTAAAATAATATATTCCTTATTTTGTTTCTTTCGTTTGTTTCATTTTTTTAAATTTCATTTTTATTTTTTTTATTTTTATTTTCAAAATTTATCGTTTTATTATTATATATTTTATTGTCTTCAGATTTTATTATTATATATTTTATTGTCTTCAGATTTTATTTTATTGTCTTCATTTATTCTTTTATAATTATTCTTTTTTAATTCATTTCATTATCATCTGTTTATTATTGTATTATTACATTTTTCCTTTTTAAATTTTAATTATCATACATTTTTTTTTTTATTTATTTGTTATAATTGTTATTCCTTTAATACAAAATAAATTCAATTTAGAATTGAACTTTCTTGAAGGTGGCATATATTTTTTTTTTATTTAAATTCAATTTGTTGAAATTTTACAAAAGGTTTAGAGTGGAAGGCAGAGGTAGAGGAATGGGGGGGGGCTGCTTGCCTTATTGTTTATTTGTTTACTCTTTCTTTTTCTCTCTCTTTCCCTCTCCTTCCTTCTTTAGCTCTTTGCTCCTCCTCTATCTAACTATCTCTAAATTACTCTCTCTTTTTCTTTCTTTTGCTCTTTCCCCCTCTCTCCTCTTTCATTTACTCTCTTTTTCATTTATTCTCTCTTTTTCTTTCTTTTGCTCTTTGCTTCTTCTTTTCTCTTCTCTGTTTTTCTCTTCCTTATTTCTCCTTCTTGGTCTCTTTCACTCACTTTCATTTGCTTTCTCTTTCACACCATTCATCTGTCTTTTACTCTCCCTGTTTCTCTCTCTCACTCTCCCCTCTCTCTCCCTCTCTCTCTATCTATCTATCTATCTATCTCTCTCTCTTTCTCAATGTATGTCTGTCTCTGTCTCACTCTTTCTCTTTCACTGTTTTTCTTCTTCTCTTACTGTTTCTCGTTTTCCCTCTCTTTCTCTCACTCTCTCTTTCTCCCTCTCTCTCTCTCTAACTCTTTCTCATTCACTTTACATCATGTTCTTTATTTATTTATTTTTTCTTCATCTTCTTCTTACCTTCTCTTTACAGACATTAATGAATGTTCTTCAAGAAATGGTCACTGCCAACATGACTGTATCAATACAGAAGGAAGCTATCGATGTTCTTGCAAAACTGGTTATAGTCTCGCTGCTGCTAAACAATGTGTTGGTAGGTGACCCCATCAATCAATTATGTGTGGCCTTATAACCTTTTATTAAGATTTTTGCTTTTTTGCTTGGTTAAATCCCATTCTCTATGACTATCTTTCTTTTATTTATTTTTAAATTTTATCATTCTTTAATGGTCTTTGGCTTGACATTAGGTGTTTTTTCTTCAAAATTGTTGTTTTAATACTTTAGCTCATACATTAATGATAATAGACATATAGTGTATAATGAATGGAGTGATTTTATTACTACTACTACTGATAATAATAATCATTTCTTTATTTTGATAATGGTTTCTGTAATAATAATAATAATAATAATAATAATAATAATAATAATAATAACAATAATAATAATAAACCAATACTAATTGGAGCACTAGGTCTGATAAAGAAATATGAACAAAAACATACAAGCCATACCAGGGCTTACAAAAATAACCCTGCTAAGTGCAACCCACATCCTATGCAAGACATTTTCAATTCAATAAGCACAATTCAAACAGGACACTCTCTGCACACAACACATATCCTATACAATAAGCACCCAACAAAATTACACAACCCACACAACACATACTCTACATGATCAACACACAATAAAATAACACAACACACATTCCAATACCCAGCACTATAACACCATAAACTTACACAAACTCATAATATGCAAAACTGCAACCCAGTAATTGCTACACAAACCACACACCACATACTGTACACAATCACTGTCTGACATTGGAACACATAGCACCAATCACACAGCACATAGAAAACACATTCACCAACCAACAAAATAACACAACTCACATTGCACATACTGGTCACAACAAAAGAAACACTAAAATAACACCAGAAACCAGCCAAATTTCGTAGCAAAGCAAAACTGATGTAGTACATGGGTCTATATCCTAAAATCACAATGCTACACACCTCAAAAACATGGAGGTGCATCTGGTGATGCAGCAGAAACCTACATGAAACTGTCGAAAACATAATAATTATAATAATTACTCCTAACATAGGCACAAGGTCAGAGATTTGGTGGAGGAGAACACAGTTGATTATATTGACCCCCAGTACTTGACTGGTTAATGATTGTTTCTTACATAGATACAAGACCAGAAATGTTAGGGGAGGGGTAGGCCCCAGTGCTTGACAGGTACTTTGTTTATCGACCCCAGAAGGATGAAAAGCAAGGTTGGCCTCAGCGGGATTTGAACTCTGAATGTAAAGAGACATTTTGTCTGACGCTTTAATGATTCTGCGAATCTTGGAAGTGACTGGTTAATAATAATAATAATGATATTAATAATAATAATAATAATAATAATAATAATAATAATAATTGTTTCTACAATAATAATTGTTTCAATAATTCCCAGTACTTGACTGGTACTTTATTTTATCGACCCCGGAAGGATGAAAGGCAAAGTTGACCTCGGTGGGATTTGAACTCAGAGCGCAGTGGGACAGAAAGAATACCGTAAGGTATTCTGTCCGACACGCTAACGACTCTGCCAAAATAATAACAATAATAATGTTTTCTTACATAGGTACAAGGCCTGAAATTTGGAGAGGGAGGAGTTAGTCGATTAATTCAATCTCCATGCTTCACTGGTATTTTATTTTATTCACTCCGGAAGGATGAAAAGCAAAGTTGATCTTGGCAGGGTTTGAACTCAGAACGTAAAGAGCCATAACAACTACTGCTAGGCATTCTAGCCAACGCTCTAACAACTTTGCCAATTTGCAATAATGATGATGATGTTGATGATGAGGATGATGAGAATGATGATAGTAATGAGTTTTTTATGTTGGTACAAGGCTAAAAAATATGCCAGGATATAATTTATTGAATTTAAACCAGTACATGACTGGTACTTATTTTCATGACTTCAGCAGATGAAAAGCCAAAGTCAAAGTCAACCTTGCCATGGAATAAAAATACTGAAAGGTATTTAGTCCACTGTGCCAATGTAATAATTTCTGACATTGGCACAAAGTCATAGATTTATACAAGGAGCAGCATAGTTGATTGAATCAATTCCAGTATATGCCAAGTTTTAATGACCACAGAAAGATATAAGGCCAATATTAAAAAGCAGCAGGCCACATACTAGAACAATCTCCAATACCAGAAAAGTCTGAATAACTACTTAGACAGGACATAGTTGCTGGAAAATGTGCAGACAATTGAATTATTCCTGCTAAAGAGAAGTGGTATCTGCTATAAACTTCAGAAGGTTTTCAAAAATAATAATGCAATTTTTTTTGTTTAGATATGCAGATATAAACAGACAGGGAAGTAAGAGATAACTTCTCTGACATTGTCATCAAAGGTTATATACACTAGAATTGTTCAATGAATGATGTGACATATCTGTTGGAGTATACATAAGTAAAGAAGGTAGGATAGCTTTCAAAATACAAAAAGTCTGATGAACAGTTAATGGAGATATCTCTTCTTCTTCTTTGGCATCCATGTGTCCCATGGGACCATGGATCTGCACCTGGAAAGTCTTCCTTTAATCTGAGTTAGTAGCATGCAGTGAGGCTGTACTGGAGTATCCTTTCGAGGGTGCAGGTCTGAGCAAGGTTGTATGGAAGACCAGCAGTTTCCCATGCAGCAGGTCACCTCTCTCTCCATGCCACCAATGTTGTTCAAGGGAAGGGCAAGGGCTGATAAAACTTGGCATCAGTGCCATTACAGAAGTTACCAGAATGAAGTTGAAAACAATGTTGGACTGCCTTAGGGACTCCAGCTCCTGATTTGTAGTCGATAAAATTAACCCCAGTACTTGATTATGAAGGTGCCTTGCCTAGTGGTTAGGCTACTGGGCTCATAATTGTAAATTCGTGGGTTTGATTTCCTGATCCAGGAGACACATTCTGTCCTTGAGAAGGCACTTTACCTCATGCTGCTCCAGTCCACTCAGCTGAAAATGAGTACCAGCAGCAGCTGGGGGTTAACCCTGCAACGGACTGGCGTCTTGTACTCTCAGTTGCTTAATGCCACAGAAACCAGGATTAGCTCCGGCCTTATAGGCCCATAGACTTGAGAAAGACTTAAATACTTGATAAGTATTGGTACTTTTTTCAACCTCAGAAGGATGAAAGGCAAAGTCGAACACAGTGGGATTTGAACTCAGAACATAAAGAGCCAAAACAAATACCATAAGGCATTTTGTTCAACGTTCTAATGATTCTGCCATCAACCGCCCTTAGAGTTATCACAGATGTAATAAATGGGAACCTCTATGTGGTCACTAAGGAAAAAAGGGAAGTTTTAGATACAGAATGTCTGGAAAAAAGATGTGATGATCACAGCTAGAACACCTTTTGATCATATTCTTCTCAATCAGAGTTGACATGGAGCTAAACAAGAAAAACAACATTTAATTTTATTTTTACAGAATTGATCAACTTTTACATACATTTTACAAACCTTGTGATAAGAGGAACTGGTAAATCTTTACAGAGATTTGATAAATGTCTTCAAATCTTTACAGAAATTTGGTAAACATTTCCAATAATTTTATATAGTTTTGATGTATTAGTTGGTAGTCATTAGGGTGTTGAATAGATTGCTTTCCAACATTCGTTCCAGTTCTCTGCACTCTGAGTTCACATTCCACCTAAGCCAACTTTGCTTTCCTCTTTCAGGGTTGATAAATAATGTACCAGTCCAAGATAATGAATTGGGGGAATTGTTAGAGTGTTGTACAAGATGCCTTGCAGTATCTTTTCTGGCTCTTGCCATTTTGAGTCAAAATTCTGCCTAGGAGCCAATGGCCAGGGCTAATCACCTAACCAGGCAAGCACCACATCCAACCCACAGTTAGCCAGCATAGACAAGTGGGCCTACAACCAGCATAGTCAAGTGGGCCTACAACCAACATAGACAAGTGGGCCTACAACCAGCATAGACAAGTGGGCCTACAACCAGCATAGACAAGTGGGCCTACAACCAGCATAGACAAGTGGGCCTACAACCAACATAGACAAGTGGGCCTACAACCAGCATAAACAAGTGGGCCTACAACCAGCATAGACAAGTGGGCCTACAACCAGCATAGACAAGTGGGCCTACAACCAGCATAGATAAGCTGGCAACAGCATACTGAGGCTTCATCCAGTAGTGGATTGATAATGGCTGAAAGGAATGGAACGAAACTTAATATTTTACAAAGATCTGATTAATTTATAGAGATTATAAATATTTATAGATATTTTCAGACATCTGGTAAAAATTTGCCTATATTTACAGATAACTTGGAAATATTTTCAGATATTTAGAAAAATATGCTATACTTTTACAGATACTTATAAAAATTTCATAAAGAGAATAATCTTTTATATTTCTGATAAACTCAGTATTGATTTCTTACATTGGCACAAAGTTACAAATTTGTAAGTGAATAATACAATTGATAGAATTAACTCTGAATACATGCCTGGTTTCATTTTATAGGCCCTAGAGGAATTCTAAGTAAAGAAGAACCTGGTAGAATTTGAACTAAAAATATAGAGATATAAAATTAAATATTGTAAGATATTTTTAGTTTCCTACCCTATCATTTCTGCCATGCCACCACTTTTGATAAGCTTATTATTATTATTATTGAGTCGTTAGCACGTCGGACAGAATACCTTGCAGTATTTGTTCTGGCTCACTGCAATCTGAGTTCAAATCCCACCGAGGTCAACTTTGCCTTTCATCCTTCCAGGGTTAATAAAATAAAGTACCAGTCAAGTACTAGGGTTGTTGGCCTTGTGCCTATGTTAGAAACAATTATTATTATTATTATTACTACATTATCATTTGTGTTTGCCGTGGACATACGTACGTCTTTTCACTCTGTAGAATTTAGCATAACTAAACAAAATAAATTTCTTTTTAAATATTTTCTTGGGGGAACTCTTCTGGAACACACTGTACATTTCTCTCATACTGGGGGAGAAAGAAGGTTTGTCATTTTTGAACATTTTAAACATAATCTTATGGTGTTTACATTCAACCTAAAATGGCTTCCTGCCAGAAAGACAACGCCTATCGAAAACATTAATTGAATGCAACAGAAAATAAACAAAAAAAGAAAAAAAAATTTAACTACACAGCAGGATGTAAAGATTCAACACAGAAAAAAAACACAATGACTTTTTGACAGATAAGTTATATTAACCTGAACATTTCCAGCATTACATCAAATAACGACCAGAATGTACACACACACACTTTTAGCCAAATGAACAAAACAGTGAAAAAGATATTAATTTTTTAAAAAATCGTTTTACACGTTTACCTGTCTCGTGTGTTCCCACCAGTGTTTCCCAGGCACCATCTCGTTATAGAAATGTTGCAGGCGTGTTTATCGATAAAAACATAGTGCACCAAAACTATGTTGATAAATGTGTAGCTGATGAGGGGGAAATCGTACACGGTGGTGATGGTCTTGCGTTATTGTTTTGTTAAAATCTTGTATATTTATTATTTAAATAACACATGCAGTATTTGTTTATATATATATAGTTCAATGATTCATATCAATTTGATGATGCGGTACCATGAGGAACCGAGTCCTACAGGACGTTAAGAGTTAAAGTGCGGGGGGGGGGGGGCAAATGTGCCTTTGCCTCCAGGCTCTGCGTGTCATACCACTTCCAGTGATGAAATACAAACATTGGCCCTTTCTTCCAAAAGGTAGTAATCTTAAAAACTCAACTAGCTGCACTCTTCTATATTCAATAATAATAATGATGTTAGATAAATAAGATTAAAAAAACAGTCAATATGATATAACTTCTCACTAGTAAAATAAGCTAGAATCAAAGTAACAAAGCCAAATTAGTTTCTATCTCTCAAATCAAGAATTAAATCATTTTCTTTTAATTTTCCTTGGCAAAGTTAATATTCATTTCTAACACTGACACAAGACACACATTTTGGGGGCAGAGTACTGTTGATTAAATCAAACCCCCCAGTACTTAACTGGTATTTTATTTCATTGAACCTGGAAGGATAAAAGGCAGGATTTGAACTCAGAATGTAAAGAGATGTAACTAAATACTGCAAAGCATTTTGTCCAATGCTCTAACAATTCTGCCAATCCACCATTAAGACTACTTTAGACAAATAAATAAATGAAACCATCTCACTCACCTGCAAAACTGTGGTTGAGAATATCTTTACGTCCAGCAATCAAGGCATTTGCATAACACCAATCAATGCAACAGAGCAGTAAATGATAAGAGTTCACCAGATCATCACTGATTGCTGGAAAATGGCCTAAAAATAGTAAAGAATATTATCAATCAGGGACCAAGATTACACCAAGATTCTTTTTTTTTAAATAATTATAATAATCGTTCACTGTCATTTTATTTTTTAATCAGTGCATCCCTTCCTCCCACTTTTGTGCATGAATTAAAAAGAAATCAGTGAGAATGGGTTAGACTGGTTTGGTTTGGTTAATTTAAAGTTTGAAAAAAAAATTAGCTGTTAGTGTAAAAGAGGAAAACACAAGAAGAGAGAATGTTCCACATAGCGGCAGTCCTTGGAATGAAGAACAGCATGTAATGATTGATTCAGATAGGCATAAGAAACAAAGAGGTTAGTACAACAGATTGGTTCAAGTGGAGGTGGATTAGAGGCAGCAAGTTCTAAAAAACTAATTCTGCTATAGTAGCAGTGGGAGATGTAGAAAAAAGATACAGCTTAACCCTTTTGATACCAAACCGCCTGAAACTGCCCCTGGTTCTATGATTAAAAAAAACCCATTTGTTTTAAAGTCTTCATATTTAAATGTAAACCTTCCATTATTATTTTATGTAAGAACTTTTTGTGAAGTTATGTTCCAAACACCAATTTAATAACAAGAAAGTTATTTTACTAAACCCCTCCAAATTCTTAATTATTTTCAAAATTAATTGAAAATCATAGGCAGTGTATTTCATTAGAAATATGGTAACGAATGGTCCAGTGATTGCAGGTCCAGTGATAGACTCTTTGTTGGCTCATCATCCAGATGTTCTTAGTGCTAATAAATCAGTTGGGTCCTGTATTGTCAAGTTTTTTCATTTTTATTTTAAGTTAGCTAGAAAAGGAGGAGCTGGTGAGATTTATGTGGTTGATATTCAGTTTGAACATCTGTAGGCTGGTGTCTACGAGAAAAATGTAGGTAGGGAGGGAATTCCAGAAGGTTTCAGTTCTGGGGAAAAAAGATTGGGTGAAGAATTTAATGTGGGATCTGGAGAATGAGACACAGGAGGGGTAACAAAATGAAGAGTGTGTTGGGTAGGTTTGGGTGGAGAAGGTATGAAGCTAGCTAGTTCAGAGGAGCAGAGGCCATGTTTGGAATGGTAAAGAATGCAGAGAGAAGAAACATCACATCTGTATGCTAGTGGCTGTAGCATGTTGGTGAATGAATCTTTGAAAATCAGTCAGATGGTCTTCTGGGTACTGTCTAAAATACCTGTGTGTGTAGCAGCAGCAGTGACACCATCCCAGATATGTGAACAGTATTTCAATTTGGGATGCACTTGACTTTGTAGATGATGAGGGCTGAAGTATTTTCTGACCTCGAAGAGAAAGTCTACTCTCTGGCAGGAAGTTTTTGTAATGTTATATAAGTGAGCTTATCATAAGAGATTATCAGAGATTGTGAGGCCTAGCATTTGAATTTCATTATGTACTGTTCATGTGTAGAGATAGTGGGTTGGGGGAAAAGTACAATTGCTGTCATAGGCAGTTGGCATAAAACTGGTAGAACTTTGATCACTTAACTGACTTCAAGTACCAGAAGGTTCAAGGGATAGGGTTGCTGTGCAGTAGGAAGATATGAGGCATGTTACCTTGATTAGGTCAGATGATTTGATGCATGTAGAGATGGCTGGGATTGAAAGAAGTCAAGGGTGTTTGGTACATTGGTCTGAAATACAAGCAGGTGATAATACTAACTGGTGTAGTAATTCAACCTATATTGTTTTTTAAAAAGTTAAACTGTAATTTCTGTTTTTTTCTTTCAAGCTGGCAAGAGATAAACAGGTTTGCAATCTTGCATCTCTTTATGTGTCATCTCATCAGTGAAATACAATATTCTCAGACCTGACTTAAATATTTCCTTTCATTCCTTTCTTAGATAACTTCTACCATATATACTCTCTACTGTCATGGGATGTTTTTATCCAGCACATGGCTGATGATATTGTGAACTTCTTAGAGTGTATTATTGTTGTTTTTTAGCTCCAGGTCAGCCCTCATAGAGCATACATATGATCAAAGATGTTCCAGCTGTGACCATCCTGTATGTTTTTTTCAGATTAGTGTATCTTGGACTACATTATCCTATATCTCTCTATTTATTTTTTTTGTTTAGATGGTAGATGTGATTTGAGTAAGATTTGGCTGCTATTTCTAGCAAGTCGAATGATTGTATAGAGGCTCCCTGGTTGTTAGAGTGTGTAATTTAATATGATGTTTATTTCAGGTGTAGTCGTTAATGTCAACCGGGAAAATAAGAAAATCCTGATATCTATGCTTGATAAGTACCTGTCAACTGAGAATTATCCCTTTCCTAAGCTGGTAAGTTCCTCTCTTTACTGTCACCCATTCTTTGATACATTATTTCATTACTGTATTGTTAAGACTGCTAAGTTGGAAGAAATAGATTCAACTTTATTGTTGTGGAAATGGATGGGCCCATAATTAGAAATTAAAATTATATTTATTATAATCATTAAGTGTAAAGGACTGTCTTTGGAATTGCTTTTGTTTTATCAAATTTCTCTCTGATTTCTCATTAAAATTTTTCCAATTTTATTTTCAGGGTCTTGTTTCTACAGAAGATTTACCAGTTCACTACAGGTTTCTTATTCTTGTATTTTACAATTTTCTTTGAGAATAATAGGACAAATAATATATTTTGCTGTGATATTGAGAATAGGTTTTCTAGAATGGTCAGAATTTAAAGTTGTCATCAGTAGTACAGAAGTAAAATGTCAGGTAGCTTCTAATCCAGGTGGTTATTGATAGGTGGAGTCCATAGTTTTGTAGCTTTATTAGAAAATTCTCATGCCAGGCATGGTTGAAAACGTTTTTGATGTGAAGGGCAACAACTTTGTTTTCGCCAAAGTTTTTCAAAGCATGAAATCACTGATGTGTGATGTAGGATTGAAGGTCTTCAGTGGGTCTGGTTTTACAGTAACCATACAGGTGGTCACAGAAGGAAAAAAGAGTCAATGTACTGTACGAGATGATCATTTTTCTATTGTCTGTATATCTTAGGTATGTGCAATATGCCATTTGTTATCTTCTTTACCTCCAGGTCAACCCTGAAGAAACAGACCTATGATCAAAGGTGTTCCATGGCCATCCTGTCTTTTTTTTTCATGTAAAGTATATCTAGAACTACATTATTGAATGTGTCCTTCCTTTTATAAGATGGAAGGGTGTGACTTAAAGTAGATTTGGCTGCTATTTCTAGCAAGTCAATGTGACCGTATAGAGGCCGTATATGAGTACTCTATTACAATTATGATTACATTGTAGAACATTTGTACACCATAGTGGTTACTACATTATGGTTATTGTGTGTATTTCAGACGGAAGATGTATTATTGTGGTTTGCCTTATGAGGAATTAATCCATACTGTGATTGGCTTCAACAATTCTGGCTGTATTCCTTACCTCCTGCAATTGTTGAAACATCCTGAAGACACAGGTTCTCTAACAAGAGGCTTGTACAAGTAAGCTGAAATTTTCATAATTTCCTCCTCGTTAGCTCATCGAATTGACAGATAAAATCGTTTGTATCCAGGAAATATATCTATTAAATATACAATTATTAAATATCTATATTTAATAGATATAATAGGAGATATTGTTTGTACTCCGTTTCTAATTTGCTGACTTCAGCTGTCTTCATTTTAGGAATTTCTCAGTTTGAATTGCTGTCTTTATAATGCATGTGTTACACACTTGAAAAATGTATAAAAAGAATTATATTATCTTGGTATTTGAAAGATAACTT
>JAOPJM010001463.1:25727856-25741021 GCA_027124095.1 Muusoctopus leioderma | reverse complement strand
AAACGAAACGTGTGAGGCGTGGTCCCCCGATCCGTCTAGGAGAGTGGTGACTCCATTCACAATCGAGGCGGGCTGAAATCACTCGTCTAACCCATGCCAGCATGGAAAGCGGACGTTAAATGATGATGATGATTAATATGAACCTAGTTCTTTAGATTCACTTTACATATTTTTCAGACTATTTTTGAATACATGATATATTTCTAATTAGTCACCTGGCTTGTCTATTTTCTTTGCTGAACTTATGCTATCACAATTTTTATAGAGAATTATTCCTATGTTATACATCCTTTTATATGTACAAAACAAAAGCTATAACTATATCATCTATATAAGCAAATTTTTTCTCATTTCACTGACAATAACAGTATTTTCAGCATATTTATAATATAAAAGGCTCATTTCAAAATGAAGAAATATATGCAGTATTTAGACTGCAACTTACAAAGTTTCTAAATGATGTCATTTTTTTTTTTTTTTTTAAATTTATTTCATAATTTGTGCAAAGGATTAGCTATATTTTCTAAAAGTTCATGCTAACAGAACAAGAAATATCTATGTAAACTAGTCTTAGACCATTATTTTAAGTAATGAATGAGAAAAATAAACAATGGTTTCATGTCTACTGATACATGCCAAAGTAGCACCATAGAGCCTGTCCCAAACATTACTCCCTACTCATGACACACAAACAAATCCCACTTCTGTTTATAAAAGATAATTACTTACAGATTACATCTGCTGTATGTGTGTTCCATTTACATCATAATTTTTTGTTACAAAACTTTCAGTATAACAACATTTTCAATAATCTAGGTTTGACCTCTAATCAGTGTTTTGTTCCCTTTTGTCTAGAATAAATCAATAGGGATTTTAAAGGAGAAAGTCACTCTGCTAGAGATTCATACAGAATACTAAAAGTGCTGCATGCTATAAATACATAGGTCTGATTCTCTGTTCTTTCATAGATATCTGTTTAAATTAAAATTCTATAAGGCAAGGGAGAAGTGAGATCTGTATCTATTTTATGATTATCATGGAGTCTTCCATAGTTGACCAAGATATCCATCCACCTGGTGGTTGAGGTTTATTCATTATGAGTTTAAAATAGGATGTACTGTTTTATAACAACCATCTCCAAAAAATTAGTAATCAGAATATATATATTATTACGAGTACTGGATGAAATATTATGACATTTCATTTGGTACTTGCAAGAACATTTATCAATTGTTAAATTTTTTATTTGATTCGACATTGCTAGTTGTTTTAATGCAGTGGTATTGTGTCAGTAATCAGAGCACAGATGCACAACAAAACTTTTTGACACTTTATAGTATACAGTACTATTAAGAAAGAAAATAAAAGTGAATGTAACATTTACGTGTGTTTTTGAATGGTTAACATGACTCTTCCATGATGTGAGTGTTTCAGTTTCAACATACAATCTCAGATCAAGTCACTTGTCTGGCAAGAACTCAGAAAGTTGTTTTAATGTTTTCTGTGTTAAAATTTCTTGAATAATTTCTAATTCAGCACATACTTCAGGAAATAGAAATAACTATGATAAAAAGATACTTATGAAAGAAAGACTAGAAAGAAATACCATACTGATATATAAATAGGCCAATTAGGGTCAAATAACTTTATGTGGACATTAGAATGTGAAAAGGAAAGAAAAAATAGAATCAGTTTTATCCCAAACACAGAATATTTAAATGTCTCATACCAGTACCAACCATAACACTTTGGGCTGGAGCTATCTTAATAGCAAGTGCAACCCAGCTGAATCTGGTAATGTCCTGACAATTTTAAAATTAATATTTAAGAAGAATTCACAGTTCCTCTTAAATAGCAATAAGATGTGATTAAAGTGCTAGACTTAAAACCTTTTTACTATACTGTATTGTGTCCCTGAACATGGTACATAATCCTGTTTACTTGACTGGCTACTTCAAAGCAGTTAGGACACCAAGTTGTAAAAACAACTGCTTTAACAATATGCAAATGTATAAATTTGCAATAGCCATTCTATCCATATTAGCATGGTTAAATGGGTGTAAAACAATAAAAGTAAAATCAAATCACAATACTGCCTTATTAATTTTTGAGACACTGTTTACAGACTTGGTTTTAACTAAAAGAGCTAAAGAAAGCCACCAATGAGGTATTTTCAAATTTCACATCACAGACAGAAGTGTCAATCAAGTGAAACTTAATTTAGAATTTAAGGCTGAACCTATTTTCTTAGTTATAAACTTCCAACAGTTTATCTGTACCAATATTTAGAGCACAATAGCTGCACAAATATTTAATCAACTTTGGAGGGATGACAGGCAAAGTTGACACCAGCTGAAATTGAATTCTAAATCATGAAGCATTGCATGAAATGTAAAGTATGTAACCTGGCTTGCTACAATCTGTGCCATCTCTCAATAATTATAATCTGTGCCATCCCTTTCAATAATTATAATGATTACTTTTGATTAGATACAAGAACAATTTTGTAAGAAAGAAGATATAGTTGATCAACTTGCTCTCAGTATTTTATTAGTTCTTATTTCATCAACCCTATAGGAATGTAAAGAAAATTCACCTTTGGTGGGATTGAACTCAGAACTAAGAGGTATTGAATGATAAAACAACTAGTCTAGCAGAAGATATGGATTCTATTCAATGAGAACTTACTTATTCATAGCACTGGTCCATCATTTTAGTAATAATAAGCATGAAACCTTTGAATTATAGAACCAGATTCATTGTAAATCTAAACTAACTGGAAGCTAAGCAAAAATCTGAAAATAATTTTAAACTAATTTTTTTAGAATGGCAATTTTTTTAGAGGTTTTACATACAGTTTCTTTCATTGTTTTAGTAGTTTATTATTATTATTATTGTCAACAGTTTTATGCAAGTTTCTACTGCATCACCAGGTGCACCTCCATATTCCTGAGGTGTGTGCAGCATTGTCTTTTGGGGATGGAGACCTGTGCTGCTATACTACCTTAGTTTTGCTTTGTTGTGGGGTTTGTTGTTTCTTGTGCCATTTTATTGTTTCTTCTGTTGTGTAGATTGTGTGCAATGTGAGTTGTGTTATTTATTTTGTTGGGTGGTGAATATGTTTGGCATGTGCTGTGTTATTGTTGTTAAGTGTCTCAGTGTCAGATGGGGATTGTGTAGAGTGTGTGGTTTGTGTAGCATATGAGTTGTGTCAGTTAAAGAATCAGGTTCAGTTATGTAAGAGTATATGTTGTGTCATTTTATTGGATGTTGATCATGTAGAGTATGTGTTGTGTGAATTGTGTTATTTTATTGAGCTATGTTAGTTGTTATAGTGTGGGGTTTAGTTATGTAGGAGTCTGCGTTGTGTTATTTCATTGAGTGGTTATTGTATAGGGTATGTGTTGTGAGCAGAGTGTACTATTTGAGTTGCACAACTGAATTGAAAGTGTCTTGCATAAGATGTGTGCTGTACCAAGCAGAACTATTTTAGGGTTGTAACATTGTGAGCCCTGGTATGGTTTGTATGTTTTTCTTCATATTTTTGTTATCATACCTAGTGCTGTAATTATTATTCGTATTGTTTTTACTTTCATGTCCCACATCCTGTTTATTTCAATTTCAAGATCCTGGTATTTTGACAGTTTCTTTACCTCCTTTTAGGTAATGTTTGGTCAGAAAGGGATTGAGATGTCTATTAGTGTACAGGTATTTTCGTCCCAGATGATTATAGCCAGGTCATTGACATGTACCATATTGGTACATGTTTATACCATTTCTTGTCCGTTTTCCTGTTGAAGTATTAGTATATTACCCAGTGAACATAGCTGCCAACTCAATCTTGTCTGTATATATTCAGACTTGGCAAGGACTGGGCAGCCAGAAATGATGTGGTCAACCGTCTCATTGTACTGATTTTATAATCTGCACTTCATGCTAGCATCTTCTTTCGCTATTTTATTTCTGTAGTTGTTTGTGGCTAGTCTTGTGCAGATAGAATCAGACCGGTTTCTGCTTTTAGTCCAGAATTTGAGCCATTGTTGGTTTTTACTCTGGCTTAATTCCTTTCTGTTGAGTCTTGCGGAATATTGGCCATGGAGTGGTTTTTCTCTCCAATTTTGGGATTCTTTTTTTAACCTTTTCTGTTGTTTTGTCCTTATCTAAATCTTTTACTTTGTTGTAGTTAGTTTCCAGTTTGTACTTTATCGTTTCCTTATATATAGAGAAAAGTTTTATGTTTTTCTATGTTTACTTATTATACTTATAAATTATTATAAATATCATTGTTATTATTATTATTATTATTACTTTTATTATGGTGGTGGATTGTCGAATCAGTAGAACATTGGACAACTGTCACAATTAGTTACGCCCCTTTATGTTCTGAGTTCAAATCTCACCTAGGTCAACTTTACCTGCTTATCCTTCTGGGGACTATAAAGTAAGTACCAATCAAGTGGTGATATCAGTCTAATCAACTATGCTTTCCAACTAAATTTGTGGGCATGTCCCTATGTAAAAATATCATCATCATTATCTTTCCCTTTTCATCCTTAGTAAAGTTTATATGAAAAATTCATTGAAAAGTATTACAAAATGAATAGTAATCATGTTATGGTGCTTTTGTATAATATATATATATATATATATATAAACCTGCAATAGTAGACATGTAAATATATATATATATGTAAACCTGCAATAGTATGGAACAAAAATAACCACAATTTAAGTAAAATACTCAATACATCGAGTAGAGAGAATATATGACTCTTACAGGACCAGTTCTGTTTCCATCATAGAAAATTCGTCAGATGAATTCTCAATGAAGGAAACAACTAGTCCTGTAAGAGACATTTATTCTTTAAAAGATATATAGATGTGTGTGTGTGTGCGTGCGTGTTAGAATACATCTTGATTTGAAACCGTGTGTTGAAGCTGGAGCTGAAGCAATTACATCATGGAAGAGTCATTTTAGCAATTTAAAAACACACAAAAACTGTTGTATTCACTTTATGTTTATTTTGTGAGATGTCAAGATATCAAACAACTACACAACAGACCAGTATGTCCATAAATTCTATGAGAAACAAAAAAAAAACAAAAACACGAGGCCTATAAGAACTTGCTAGTAATTAAGATTCAAACAGTTGCAGTGGTGTGCTGAAAATTTTGACACCTCACAAAATAAATATGAAGTGAATATAACAGTTTTTGTCTGTTTTAATAGATAAAATGACTCTTCCATGATGTAATTGCTATTTCTAGTTTTGCTCTAAAATAATTATGGAGGTCAAAGAGAGAACATGTAGATGTCTCTTTACAGCTAGGCTGCAAATATATTTGTATCTAGAATTAATTCACATTGTTCTATTGTTATATATATATATATATATTGGCTGGGGTGAAATATATGAAAAATGGAAGAAATATTCTAGCGAGAAATATATCTATGAAGAAAAAGATGGATGAATTAATTTGGTCTATGACAGGTTTATAAAAAAAATATGTTCAATAAAGAGAAATAAAATTGAAAGAAAGATGTATGAATATGTGTGTGAGAGAGAGCAGAGGGAGGAGGAGGAGTTAGAAATATTTATATAGTCAATGGTTATTTGGCTAAGATTCAGAAATAAATTATACAAAGATAACAAGATAAGCTGATGTATAAAAAGATAAATGCATTTTAAAATAAGAAATTACAAAACAAGGTATACATCAAAACAAGGTATAAATATTTTTTTTTCTTTAATATTACTAATTTGCTAATGTAATGTTTGTTTGTTTGTATTTTTGTTGCTGTTGTATAAGAAGTTGAGAGATTAGTGGTAGTTAAAAAGGAAGATGAGAAGGATGTGTGACTTGGATGGTGGCGAATAGCAATCAGACTTGTGTGATAGACTGATAGAGAACGAGCATTGATATGAGTGAGATTCCTTTAAAGTTTAGTACAGATTTTGAGCAGATAGTTGAAGCAAAGTCAAAGGGTGATTTGCTTTATTTTTTTCTTTCTTTCTGTGTTAATTTTTGCTCTCTAGCAGTTTAAAAATACACGTTAATGCTGAATAGAGGATGGTCATTCAGATCAAAGTCATTTAATGAAAAAGGCAACCAGTTAAAAATCTGCGAACATCACACATATACAAACGCACACATGCATGCATGCACACACAAACGAACACACACACACACATGCACATACATGCAGAGGCTATGCAAATAGGATGGAAACCAGCATTGCATAATTGTTATATTGAAGAAGATATTTGCATGGAATGCAGGAAATGTTGAAATAATGAAACAATTATAATAATTATATGAAAGTGAAACCAAAGATAGGTTTATTTCAGAGGTCTCTTTAAACCTCTTCTTAGTTGATCTATTTTAATCATGAACATTTATTAGTTGTTGACCTTTAAGTAACAAACAGAGGCTTCTGTGGAATTAAGGTGACAAATTCATTTTCTGAATAGAGATACAGATTAGTAGATAGAGTGAGTGAATGAATGAAAGAAAGACGGTAAAGAGTGATTTAGACCTCCCAATATTATACTTAATATGTCTCCCTAATAAATATTTTGTTGCATTTCTTACATGTTTTATTTTTTTAGGTTAATAAATAAATGGAAATAAAAAAATATATGTAAATAAATTTCATGTAATCATCAAAAAAACAAAAAATTTAACTCATAATGATGACATTAAATCACACACACCCACACACTTTTCATCTTTCAGGAATGAGAGAAAAAAATGACAAACAAAAAATCTTAAATAAATAAGTAAAAAAAAAAAATGAAATGGAAATTGGTATGGAAACATCATCGCTTCAAGAAGTTTGTATAGATTCCTGCTGAGTGGTGGAGAGGTGGGGTAAAAAAACCAAAAAAACCAACAACAACAGAAACTGTCTCATCATTATTATTGTCCTTTAGTTCCAACAGCAAAATTCCTTGGCCACCAGCATTTGCAGTGATGTTATATGGTTGTATGTAGCTGTTCATAGTGAATGGAGCTAATGTAGACATCATATTGCACCAGAGCTGCTAACTGTGGACTGGAACTTCATGGAAGGAGATTTAATCAACTAGTAATTGTTTTAACCATTTCTGTTTATAGTTCATTTGTGAATGGTCAGCCATCAAGAGGTGGCCCTAAATATACCATAGATACTTCTGTTTTACCATATACAGCAGAAACTGCAGGGTATAAAGGAGTATTTGGCAGGCCACGGAAAGCAACACCTGAAAGCAAAATATAAGATTTTCATTAATAGCTATATACATATTTATATAAATATATGCTTTACATACAGACATGTGAGAGAGAATGAGTAAGAGAGTAAGAGAGTGAGTGAGTGAGTGAGAAAGAGTTTCATTTATGCATGTTTGGTCGAAGAAAATAACTGGAAAGTCTGTTGATCAATTTTAGCATTGAGCCATTAATATTCTCCAACATTATGTTTGGTTTGGTTAGTATATAGGAAAATGGTATAAGAAAGATACATTGTCTAATGTATCCTTTATTTAAAATGGTACGGTGTAATTTGAGGGAGGTTTGGCTGCTACTTCTAGCAGATTGAACAAGAATGTATAGGCTCCTTCTTCACCTCATAAATGGTAGGTTGTTGTTGTGTAGCCCCAGGTGGGCTTTCATCGAGCCTATGCTGTAGTTGACCAAATGTGACCCAAAGATCTGTTTTTCCAGTTATACCACAGCTCCGCCTAGCTGAAGACCATACTGCGTACTTCAACGTGCAGTGAAGAATTGTATGAAGTACTGTGTGACAGTCTGAACATGTTGCACTCTCTCTACTCTCTAGTAAATTTGTGACCAGCACCAGAATCTGTAGGCATACACAGAGGAAATGGGCAAGGTGGACTTGGTCAGAGCGCAACAGTTACTGTTCCTCTGTACTTAGTTTTATTTCTTGCAGAGTTGTGACTTTTGTCGTATTCTGATGGGGTCTGCATGTGGAAGAAATATTTCTCCTACATGATTCAACTGACATTCAAGCCATAACCAACCCAACTTCTTTTCTGACATATTATATTCATCAATTCTTAAGACAGTATGGTAAAATTTGGAAGAGATTTGGCTGCAATTTTGGCAGGCTGAGTGGCTGTGTGAAGTCTCCATTGGCACAAGTGATGGATTGCATTAATTAATTTATTGTTATCTTTGTGCATCCTTATTTTCCACATTGGTGACCTCGGCATGATTGAACAGCACAGCATGTGTTTACAGATGCATTGACATGGTTGAATAGCACAGCAAATGTTTATAAGTGCTTTTTGTCGTGATTAGGCAGCATGTATTTCCAAGTTCATCAATATTTTCTACATTGTTAAAAGATCGAGATTATAAGTGTAGAGCAAACAGCCTTGTTTCTCATAACAGCTACAAAATCTTCCAGATTTGTGTTCTAGCATACTACTATTGCTATAATGTCTCAAATGACACAAGTTTTTCGATCAGCTTAAAGATAACCCTTTTCTGACCTAACGATGCAGCTTTCTGATTTTCACAGGTTGAAGCCCAGTTTCTCACACAAAACATAACATCAGAGGCTACATATTTTGCCTATGTTATTGGCTTGCTTCAACCAGAAATAGTGTAAGGGAAAGACCTTCTCATCACTCCACCTAATGAGAGCTACACAATTCTGAAGAAAGAATTCATATTGCACACTTCCCATCAGATCATGAGTGGTTACACCAGCTTCTCATTTCAGAAGAGTTGGGAGATTGTAAGCTATCTCAGCTCCTGCAAAAAATGCAACAGCTGCTCAGAGGGAATAACTTAGAGGATGCCACAATAAAACAAATATTCATCCAACAACTCCCAACAAATGTACAACTCGTTCCGGCTGAATTGGTGGACAGGATAATGGAGGTCTGTTCCTCCTTGTCCTCCATAGCACATATACAAACTGCAACACTAACACCACTCCTTACACCACAAACAGAGACATCTCTCAGCAATCAAGTAGCTGCCCTAACACTGCAGGCACTCACAACAGAACTGCATCAGGAGCAACAGGTCATGAAGCAGGAGAAGTAATTGCTGCCACAGGGGAGGTAACTACTTACACCACCTCACCCAGTTCCCACAGTCGTGGGCAATCACAGCACTTATATCATAGAAGGTTTGATGACTGCACTGATAATTGCATCAGCCCTTGTTTACACGAGACACATCCTTGTTTGAACAAAGGAAACAGCCCAGCCAGGGATTAGTAGCGACTACTCTATCTGGCCTTGCTATGACGAGTTGTCTATTTTATGTGACTGACAGGAAGGCCGGCGCACATTTCCTCATAGATACTGGAGCAGAAGCGAGCATCTTACTGCCTGTTTAAATATGCAGTAAGAACCAACCCACTTCCATATTACTTTAGGCTGTTAATCACTCTCCCATTACCACATACAGTGAGAGATCCCTTCTGGAACTATGATGGGTTTTTAGATGGATATTCATTGTTGCAGAGTTGCCTACCTCCATAACTGAAGCTGATTTCCTTTGTCAGTTTGGTTTGTTAGTGGATATTAAGTACCATTGGCTAATTGGCTCCATGACCAGCTTGTGGCAACTCCGTGTACAGACGACGACTGTACAAGAAGTCAGCATATACACGGCCTCAGTCAACCCAGTGTCAATGTCAGTACCCAGACATCACATGTCCAGTGTACAGTGAAAGTGAAATAGTACATATAGTTAAAGGTGTTTTACAACAGCTGGTGGATGAAGTCTGGCAGCCAATCTTCCTTTTTTTTCCCAAACGTTTGCAACCAGTAGAAACCAGATACAACACTTTTAGAAGGGAATTGCTGACAGCCTATCTTGGTGTGAAGAGCTTCTGTCACATGTTGGAGGGTTGTGTTTTTGCCATTCCCACAGACCACAAGCCTCAAATGTATGTCCTGAAGTCCAGACCTGATCGTCATTCACCAAGAGAGATTTGCTACCTTCTTGACTATATACAACTGACATCAGACATATCAAGGGGTTCGACAATGCTGTAGCAGATGTATTCATGTGAATGTGCTACATACTTTGGCCTCCATCAATTTTGATCAGATAGCAACTGATCAAGAGAATGATGAAGAGCTCTCCCAACTATGGAATTATTCACTTTCTTTGATATTGCAGCAGGTGCCATTTCCTTATTCAGCTGGATCTATTTGGTGTGATGTCTCCACTAGTAATGAATACCCTTTTGTGCCTCAAAGGCACCATTGTGAGCTTTTTAATGCACTCCATTGTTTGTTACACTCAGGCGCCAATTCTACACCATTTTGACTGGTATCAACACACTCAAGAGTGGGCCAGAAGCTGTAACACATGCCAGAAAGCAAAAGTACATTACCATGTCAAGTCATCATTAGGCACCTTTGCCTCATCTGATGTGAGTTTTAAGCACATACATGTCGATCTCATGGGACAACTTTCCTTCTTTACATAGACATAGTTATCTGCTCATCTGTATTGACATATTGACATGTATACCAGATGGCCCAAGGTTATTCCACCTATATAGCACTGGATTTCCTGATACGGCACACTGGCAACCATCACAACTGGTAGGGGATGGTAGTTTGAGTCTAACTTATTCATGGAACTGACATGATTGCTAGGCTGCAATCGAACCTGTACTACTAAGGCTTGGTGATAATTTCTATCATCAACTCAAGTCAGGACTGAAAGCCCAGGCAGACCCCAGTAGGTGGCATGAGTACCTTCCTCTCATGCTACTAGGTATAGGCTCCACAGTGAAAGATGGACTTGGATGTACCCCAGCTGAACTCCTGTTTAGTAACACTATCAAATTACCAGGACACATGGTCACACTAGTCCTATGGCAATACCATAGAACTATAAACATAAATTGCATGAATGTCTGACCAGTACATTACTAACTTGGTTACAGTGGACCACAGCATAGGTTCCTGCAAGACTTCTCTAAATGTCTGCATGTTTTTGTTCACTGTGACACAGCCAAGAAACAACTTTAGACACCCCACCTATACAGGACTGTTCAAGGTGTTGTGCAGGATTCCCAAGTATTTTATCCTTGATATATATGATAAATGGGAGAATGTTAGCACTGAACATCTGAAGCCAGCACATTTGGAGAGTGATCTGTCAACTCCAATTTTTCCACCAACTATTCCTGCACTGGTATCTCAACCTACCGTCAATACACCAGTTATTCCATATTCTACTCTAGTGACCAGGAAGACTAGGATAGGATGACATGTCCACTGGCCAGCCTGATTTGTGCAGGTACTCCATTTCATTTTTGTATCATTCGATTTTCGCTACCTTTTGTTTTGATGCTTATCAATTGCTGTTTCCCAGCAATCTAGAAGGAGGCTAATGTAGCAACTCTCATGTAACTAGGTGACATGTTAGTCATTAATCATATTTCACTAGTTTTTCTAGATCACTCAGAGATCAGCATTCTCTCAGCCATTTTGGCTATATAAGCTGTTTTACCCTCTTTTCCTTAGCAGACATCAGTCCCACAGGAACCATCAGAATCTCTTTCAGGGTAACTTTAAGAAAACAGCCAGATACTGGACTATGGTGGTTACAATTTTAAAGTGGGAATAAATAAATATCTTGTGTTTGCTGTCATACATTGCTAACAAACATCAGTGTTCATCTGAATCAAGTAAATTATGTTTTAATAAATCACATATTAACAAAAGATATATAACAACAAAATATTAGGCTACAGTGAACAGAATGTTGGTTAATGCAAAGTTTTTACATATTGAAATATACAAACAGTATTAGACAGGATTCAAGAAATGGTTTGGAAAAATAGTTAGAGCATCAGGAAAAATTTAGTTATGGCCTTTTACATTCTAAGTTCAAACCTCATCAAGGTCAACTTTGCCTTTTATCCTTCTGGGGTCAATAAAATAAAGTACCAATCAGGTACAGGAGGTCGATTTATATTCCTATAATGCATTCTAGATGCACATGGAATTATAATAAAATACAAGATAATCATACTGTCTATAATATTGGGCCTCTTCTACAGTTGCTGCAGATATTTGTTTCCTACCACCAATTAAAACAAATGTCAAATACATCTCACTTTTTCACAACACACATACGCTGTCGTTCCAACACCGGAGCCTCTACATGGTTGTTTGAGTTGCTAAAAATAGCAGCCAAATCTCCCTCAATTCACATCTTACCATTTTAAAAAGGAAGAACACATAGGATAATGTAGTCTTAGATACAATATGTCAAAAGAAAGTCAAGGCTTCAGAATGTCCTCAGATCAGAGTTCTGTTTGATCAGGGCTGACTTGGAGCTAAACAACAACAACAACACAAACTCTGTCTAATTTCGTAGATTCTCTACTGAAATATCACTCCAATTAATTCTCATCGGAAGTTGTTCTCATGAAGCATTATAAAATAACAATTTATTTTATCAACTGTACTAATTTGTGCAATAATTCCAACCCCACTGGGTCAGGCCAGTATAGTGCAATAGGGTGATAGAAGAAACAGGTAGGGTATATCTTAATAACCAAGACCCACCCTTCCAACCAAAACCAAAGACCTATCTACAGACACACACACACATGCTATACTGAAGAATATTGTTTAACCCTTTCGTTACCATATTTCTAATGGAATACACTGCCTATGATTTTAAATTAATTTTGAAAATAACCAAGAATTTGGAGGTATTTAGTAAAATAACTTTCTCGTTATTAAGTTGGTGTTTGGTACATAACTCAACAAAAAGTTCTTACTACATAATATTATAATGTAAGGTTTAAACTTAAATATGAAGTCTTTAAATCAAATGATTTCTTATAGAAACGGGGGCGGTTTCAGGTGGGTTGGTATCAAAAGGGTTAAAACATTTATAGTCTTGCTGTGAAATGAAACTTGGTGAATATACTGTGTTGGTGTGTGTGTGTGGTGACATGAAGGGCATCTGGCCGTAAAACGCTGCCTCAAGAAATCTCCGTCCAACCCATGCTTGAATGGAAACATGGATGTAAAAATGATGATGATGTATAGATATATAGATATATAGATATATATATATAAAATCAAAAGGGAAATAGTACTCAATACTACATGTAGAGTGTAAATATGTTTATTTGATTCGTATAATGGAGTTACTGGCT
>JAOPJM010001463.1:25640608-25655424 GCA_027124095.1 Muusoctopus leioderma | reverse complement strand
TCATCATCATCATCATCATCATCATCATCATCACCATCATCATCATCATCATCATCATCATCATCATCATCATCATCGTCATCATCATCTGTGTTTCCATGTTAGTATGGGTTGGATGGAGACTTTTGTGTCAGACTTTTACGGTTGGATGCCCTTCTTGTTACCAACCATATTAATTTTAAGTATGGGAATCCTACCATTGCGCTACCAAACGGCTGGGCATTTTGTTATATGGCTATGTAAACAAACGTCACTGGCTGATTTCAGCAATAAACGGTGTCAAGCGATGACAAGTACATGCACGTGCACACACACACACACACACACACACACATAGATATACATATACATATATACATATGTATACAAGAGACTTCTATACAGTTTCTGTCTACCAATTTCTCTCATAAGGCATTGGTCAGCCCAAGGCTGTAGAAGAAGACACTTGCAGTGTGAGAGAACCTGGGAACATGTGGTTATGAAGCAAACTTCTTAATCACATAGCCATGCATTCACCTATAAGCCATGACTGCACCTATATATATATATATATATATATTGCAGGCTTCCTTTCAATTTCTATTTACTAATTTCATTCACAAAGCATTGATCAACCTGAGGCTAGAGAGGAAAGAGACTTGCCCAAAGTGCCAAGCAGTGGGATAGATTCCAAATGGAATGCAAATTGTTGTACCCAACTTGCTCCAAGCACAATACTCTTGGCCAAATTATCTCCAGAAGTTTCAAATTTCAAGTCTATTTATGTAGAAGCCATTCTACCTCTTCAACTGGAATTACAGCATTGAATCACTACTGGGACAACTACAACAACATGACCGTGTTAATGATGACTACAATGTTTCTGATGATGACAAGAACGAGTAGAGTAGAGGTGGTGTAGCGAGAAGCTACTTTAATACTATATCAAAATTAGCTGATTCACTTGTATAAGCAATGATGCGAAATTCAATAATAGCTGAATGGGTGGTGGTTGTCATGATGAGGATAATGATTAGATGAACATGGCACCGATGTTTCTGATGATGATACGAATGATAACAGTGGTGGTGTTGAATTAAAACAGACCTAATTTATACGCTTTAAAATGTAGTTTTCAACCATAAATCATGCAATTTGTATATCTGTAGAAAACAATAATATCTAATTTAAACAACAAAATTATTAGCTGTATATACAAATAGTCATGTAGGAGCCAATTTATGGTAATTCTATGATTCCCTGTAAATCCTAATTTGTAAAAATAATTGGCCACTTGTAAGAGTATAACTGATCTAAGCAATTCTTACCAGATTTTTAGAAATGCTTTACAATTTACCATCAATATTTCTATGCTTGCAACAGTGAGTGCTGTAAAACAAGAGATCACCTACTGACAACAGAGCTGTGTTGTATCGAAGCATTTAGTTCCTAATAACCCAATCCACTAAACTCTAAATAGCTACCACAAGTGGTTGCTATTGTTGTTTATCCCCAGGTTGGCTTTGAGCAAACTGGCCTTTGATGAAAAGCTTTCCAGTCATGACTATCACGTCTTCTGTGTTTGGGCAGAACTACACAATCCAAAGTATTTCTACTTTTAAGGCAGTTTTGTAGGATTTGAGGGGATTTTGTTGATATTTCTAGCAGACTGATTAAACACATAGGCTTCTTCCATAGCTCATTGGCTATCACAGACAGTATATAATTCACAGTTGTAAGCCGAGAGTCACAGTAGGTTTAATAGGCAATGTATTGAATTGAAGAGCTGAGATCAATTCCTTCCCACAATAAATATTTCATGTCAAAGGCTTTCATCAAAGGCTTTCCCTGTCCCTGAGGTTATTTATCTTTCATCAACTTAACGAATGTTAAAAAATTTCGTAAGCACTGGATCTATGGATTTGCCTAAATATAGGACAAGTCAAGATTATGAGCTGGCTTATATTCACATAATTTATACTCCTAACCAAAAAGTGATAACTATATCTATCTATCTATATATTATATAATGGGAGTAAATTTATAAAGGAGTTGTAATCGTAAAAACTTACGGGAAAGGTGAAGAACCGTAAGGATAAGAATCATATAACTGAAGGGTGGAATTTTAAATTTAAATGTATGAATTATAGTGTTTGAGTTATAGGTGTAAACATATAAAAACATAGGAAGGAGGTAAGTATATTAATGATGGGAAATTATAGAGTTAAACATTGAAGGTTATCTGGACAGAATGTATCAAGAGTTTGCATAATCATTGATTACGTGCATCGGAGATGGTGAGGTGCCATAGGTATGGAAAACATTTCACCTGACTGTATGGATATAGCGCCGGATGAAATGAAGGAGGGTTTGAGTGTGATGTAGAGGTGTGGAAAGAAAGGGTATGAGTGAGGAGGAGCGGAGAGGAAAGGGTCGAAAAATGGAGAAGCAGAGAGAAAAGAAGGAGATAAGGAAGAAGTGGGAGAAATGGAAGGGGAAGGAAGGAAGAAGAGATGTGGGTGGCGAGATGTTTTCAAATAGGGAACGTTCACTTGAGATGGCACGGGGTCTGGAGGCTGTTCTTTCCAGTTCTTGATGAGATACTTCTCCATGTGTGGACATTTTCTTTCTTAGAATTGAGACAGTCTTCTGATGATGTTAACCGATGGAGCATTTGGATCCTTTCAGATAGGCACTTTCTGGCTCAGTTTATGTAGGTCTTAGGTTTCTCCAGAATCCTCCATTTTATATTGAATTTGGAGCCATTGTTCTTCAATTCTCAGACATGTCACGCCAAAGTGGTGGAGGTTCGTTTTTCGGAGTACCTGAATGAAGATATATGGTATCTTTGCTTGAAGTTACGTTCCGCCATCCCGATCTTTTGTTTATTTACCAGGGTCTGGTTCGGAATGTGCAAAGTAACTTCAGCTGCATACACTCCCGAACAGCTATTACAGACCTGGTCCAGAGGACATCTATCCCTACATGTAAATCCCGGGCTCCGGTCATACTTCTTTTTCAAAGGGTTAGTAGTCTTCTTGCTTGCAGGGCTGGAGGACCTGATTTTTAGGGTCCGTCAGCCGAACATCTTTTTTTATCTGTGCTGATGCGTGAAGTGCTTGACAACCAGGGCCAGAAATTTCCGACCTATATTGGTTCGGAAATTTAAAGAGAAGGGTGTGTGAACCAACCAAATGAGGTTCCTATGTCTAGTCTTTGTAAGTCTGTGTTGGGTTGGGGGTATAAGATGTCTTATCGTTAAATCCACTATTCAGTAGGGCCTTATTGTAATAAGGGGCTGCTTTCTCGAAATTTTCTTTATCAGAAGAATGGCTAGACATCTTACTGCTGATGTTCGTAACTAGGTTCCTGAATATTATGGGAGTGGGGGATAGATCCTATATTAATTTTCCAGTGTTGTTCATTCGGCTTATGAAAGGGTATATGCGCACCGGTCTCTAGGTCTAGTGACGCGTCTAGAAAATCATCCTTAATTAGGTATGTGTCTACAGTTATCTTAAGCCCTATGTTAAGGAAGGTAGCTATTATTATGTTTTTCTGGAATTTATCTAGAGTATGTTCATCGCAGTGATGCGAGACTGTCAAACTGTCATCTCGGTACAGACCAATGCTGAGTCCGGGGAATTTGGTCTTCAGTAGGTCCAGGATGTAGATCCTTACCAGGTCACACACATCTGCACTATCGTATAATCCTATCAAAACGTCAAAAATATCGTCATGGTCAGTTTTTTTCTTATCTAGGGTGATTCTCCGCAGAATAGCAGCGTCTTCCATGCGTGCATGATTAGGTCTATCTCGAAGTCTTTGAGGGTCACGAAGCTCCTTGTGAACTCTAATGTCTTACCTAAAAGGGGCATGGATTTGTCTGGGATGTTATTAAACCAGGATAATGTGGAGTTGGTATTAGTCCATAGTAGTAGGTCAGTTCCGTTTTTTGTTACGGTAGCTATTTGCCTGAGTATCGTTTTAGTAGCTAGCCTTAGATCGGTTCTAGTGGAGTTGATCAACCTACAAGTGGGTATATTTGTGAAATCAGGCTTGGGGTCATTCAGGCTAATGATGGCTTCGTGTTTGGCTAAATATTATACCATCTTATCTATTTGCGATGGACTTGGCTTCTACGTTTAACGAATTATAGGTCTTATCATTAATCTTCTTATATGTATTTGTAATGGTGTGTATATATATAGATAGATAGATGGATAGATAGATAGATAGATATACAAACACATATATATATATATATATGCATACATACATACATACATACGTACATACATACATGCATGCATACATACATACATATTTCGGACATTCTTGTTTTAAAAAACAAAGGTGACCAAGTTTATAGGAGTACTGAATACAAATTAATCAGAATCAATATGTAGAGAATATATTTTTGTTATCATTGTTTAGCTCAACAATGAATCCTCCATTTCACTCTATTGTAGAGATCATCAGAAGCTCCTGATGATTTCTACAATAGAGTGAAACGGAGGACTCACCGTTGAGCTTAAGAATGATAATAAATAAATAAAATAAAAATATATATATATAGAATGCAAACCAATGAGGTGTTAAAACAATTATTTCGGAAAATATACAATTGTTTCCGGAATCACCGCTCGTAGCCAGATCATGTAACATTGTATATTCTTAGGTAATCAGTTAGATTCGGATGGGTCCTTCTTTAGTGTTGTCCGAAAAATGTTTTAGTTTAAACGACACTTCAGATGTTATATAGATGGAGGGATGGGAGGAGCCTGGTATAAAAGTGAGATGGAGTGGAGAGAGAGGAGAAATAGTTAGAGGGAGAGATGGGAGGAGGGAAACAAGTTAACCTCCACGTAGCTCTGACCTCCTCCTTCACCTGTCTTCCTCTTCTACAGTCATCTATTTCATTATCTCTTTGTCTCTACTAGTTTCCCTCCTTCCATCCCGTCCTCTATCTATTTATGCTCTCTCCCCACTCCGTCTCACTTTTATACCAAGCTCCTCCAATGCCTCCATGTATATAAAATTTGTTGCATCATTTTAACTATAAAAGTGTTTCGGGCAACACTAAAGAAGGAACCATCCGAATCTCGCTGATTACCTAACATTATACAATGTTACATGATCAGGCTAACAATTGTATGTTTTTCTAAATAACACCTCATTGGTTTGCATTCAGTATTACTATGTGACCTCACATAAAGAATATTTATCTTAGTTAGAACGGATACCTGGAAGCTACTACCAAGGAACTGAGCGGTCCCAACGTACACATGGTACAGATCTTTTCCTCTACGCCACACATTGAACGACAGATGGAATTCTAAACAGGGAACACGCAGTGGTTACCCCTTCACTGTAACCAACAACTGCAGATATAAACACACACACACACATATATATATATATATATATATATATATATTTTTGAACAAGTGGGGCTGCTAGCGCTTAAGTTAATATATATCAAGTGGGGCACAAACGTCTCTCTTCAGTCACCCACATCTTGGCATCGTGGTTTCAGTGTGACGGGTGATACCACTGGTAGCCAAGACGCACACACACAACAATATTAAAATAAATAAGTTGCGTAGACGAAAACAGGGAACAGGGAAAACAAACAAATAAATAGGTGTCCGTTAAGACTATAGACAGAACAGTGAAATGAAGGGAACAGATAGTAGTCCGTTAGAACTGGCAAACAAACAGAAGTCCTTGAAGACTGATAACATGGGAGATGGTAGGAAGCGCTAATGAGAGGAAATATATATATATTAATCTAATTTTACAATATTCAAGATTAAATATGTAGAGCCGTGTTACTGCATTTAGGAGTGATATCGCACAGCGAAACAATATTCCTAAAAATATACGAATATTGGAACAGTAAAATATGCAAAGTTCTTCTTCCAATACTTTTATTTCTTGTAATTCCTATAAATAAAGCACAACCTTGTGCGGTGAAATCTACACGAAATTATATGATTATATTATGATAAAATGTATTCATTACCTAGCAAAATATAATGTGTGTCTATTGATTAGCTACCTATATAGTTTTCATTTTTTTTAAATCTGTGAATGCTGGTGTATGTCATAGTGTTTGGTGTATTGTTTATTGTCTCTATATATTAATATTGAGGTATGTTAGAATAATGAATATATTTTCTAAATTATATATCTATTCTTATTTGAAATTGCTGTTGATATTTACAATGTGTATTTTGCAATGTTTCTGTCAACTATGTAGTTTTTACTGTAAGTACACTCCAGATGATATTACTTCACGTTTTCGTTATACTATACTGGAAGATATCTGCAGAAAATACTGCAGCAGAGAGTTAAAATGATTATTTTCATTTCATGGTTTGGCTATAAAATCACCATAATGAATCTTACTTTGCTATTCACGAAAATAGAATGTAGAATTTAATTTTTGCTTATCTTCCAATATACATTATTTATGTATCATCGCGTAAACAACACAGTTCTTTTCTTCAATTGACAATTTAACTTAGGATTCCTCTCTCACCTCAGCCAGTAATGATACACTATATGATTGTTCTCTTCCGATTCAACCGTGCTAATTTCTCAGCGCTTTCTGTTTTGGCTTCATTAACTCGCATCTTAGTTCAAACACATACGCTGTTAACAACACTGTTTTTATGCATACAATATTCTATGTTGATCTCCCCCTAAAAATAGTTGACTTATAAGAAACAAACATTTGTGTTGGTAATTGATAACGGGAATAGAAATTTTGCAAACATAACATAAGTTATTTATTTTCATGTAAATAAAGGATATTTTGATAGCTGGCATTAACACTTCCAGGTCAAAATATCAGATTTCTTGTTTAAGCAACTTTTATGTCGCTGAAACGAAACAGGCTTTAACGATCATAATTTCTCATAACTGTATATCTAGACGCTACATAAAATGATATCCCTATTATACAATTCACTAAAAATTAAACATGCTCTGAAGTTTACGAAAACTTGAAAATCATGATTATTTTAAAACATTCATATCAATTTCCAAAATCACATTATTAAAAACCGTTTTGAATTTGAGTAAGATATTTTGAAAGAATTATGGCAATTTACAGAACTTAATGTAGTTGACAGGTGGTTATTTAACCTTAAGGATATATTTAAGGTAATTATAAATGGTCTATTATATAATCTTAATTGCACCAAACTCTACTTTACATTACATGCTTCTTTTATATGCGATTTTCAACCATTATCAAATTTAATTATCTTTTTAATCCCACCAGCAACGGCATTATAATTTCTAAATATATCGTTCTTTCTGCAGAGATATGCAGAGATATGTTTGTTTCCCACACATTTAATCTAGTAGAAAATGCATATTTTTTCTCTTTATGATAATGTAACTAAGCTTTGAGCCGCCATAAATACCATCAGAAACTGTGCAATAATAAAAGGATCGGCTTATACATATAATCTCGGTTTAAAAAGGAATACACGTTATCTTAGTACAATCGTTTGAATTTTGAGGGAAGACAGAGTCGTTATTTATAGTTCATATTATATTCTGTCTATTCATATTATTAGCTGGAAGAAAGAAACGATTATTGACTGAAACGATACAGTGGCGAATAGAGTGTCTTCTTGAATTTAGTTTATGTCTCTTTACGTTCAAATCTTGCCAAAGCTGATTCTGTTTTTCTTTTTTCGGGCCCGATAACAGAAGAAACAGTTATATACTGGTGATCGATTTAAACGACTATGTCTCGTCTCTAAAGTTGTAGCTTTGTGTCAATGTAAGAAATCTCCGTAATTGACAATCGCCTGAGTCAGATGTGCTAAGCTAAAACACCACGAAGTTTGTAAAAACATAACTTCGAATTTATGTAATTTGTTTGTTATTGTTTCATTGCATTTGAAACATATATAACAAATGAAGAGCATTTTTCGTGGTATATCTTGCTACTAGGAAAAGTCTATTTGAACTTTATTTATTGTTTGCCAACAAAGCAAACAAAAAACCTTTTTAGAGATGACTACAGAAGTAGTAGAAGGAGTTGTCTGAGACGATAGGGTGTTATTTTAGTGAGATTTGACTGATAATTTTAGCAGGTTGTGCGACAACGTAGGGTCTCCAGATATGGACTTACATAATAGACCTTCGTTACCCACAAATGTATAAAAGCATTTCCAGGAGGATTGAAATTCTTTCTCGTGTCCAGGTGTAAAAATGTATCAGGAACATTTAGGTTGCCATATAGTAACACGCAAAAGGATACAGCATAGAAGTGTTGAATTGATATACGCAAGTGAGCGAGATGTAAAGAAGTCTCTGAATTCCTTGTCGCACCTCACACGATAGGAAGACGTGCTGGAGTATTAATCACAAAATCACGTTTTATTTTTACGTATAGTGCTGCTGGTTGTAATAGATGACTATACGAAAGGTTACTGATTACAAATCTCTTCCCACGCGATCTGGTCCGCGATATTAGAGTTTCACGTGTTGATCAGGCCTAGAAATATAAACAGTTTCCGGAAATATTTTTCCGTTGCCAAACTGTCATATATATTGTAGGATTTGCTTCATGTTAATAAACTATCCATTTTCAATAAACTAGTCATTTTGAACAAACTAGTCAACAGTTACAAAATACACTCGAATTGGATAATTCCATGAATACAAACTGAATACATCAAACAAATTCGAAATGGTGAAACGTACAAATTATACATTATAAAAGAATAGTTTTACGACTAAAAAATTCCCCAAAGATTCCTTTTACGCCTGACGTAAAACTGTTGCATGTAAAGCACAAGTTAAAAAACAATGTAGCTGAGTTCATATTCAAAGTTTGATTAATCATTTATATTACTCTCTAGATATTGCACTATTTCCCATTCCTAGATGATAATATAATATTCAATGAAGAATATATTGACACTGGTTCTGTGAACATAAATAAAGTCAATATTTCAGCTTAGATCGGTATTTGATTCGACAAATTCTCATTATTATTAGTACGCATTCTCTAATGTACTTGAAATGCACTTGTCAGTTGTGACTCAAGTAAAAGACATTGACCGTTCGGTTTTTCAAAAACAAACCTAATTCTGTCTGAGTACTCTTAAGTAAAGAAATCTATCCTATTGACATCACATGACACTTGCACCAACAACAATATAAGCTGCCGCTGACGAATTTGTTTCTGGAACAACAAACTAAAAACAATCACACTGTTTCAATAAATATAAATGTATCTTAAGTGCCAAATTACAAAGCTAAGATTAATTGTTTGGGAATAACTTCAATATAAAAAAAAATATCATGATGTCAAGTTGTCAGCTAAGCAAGAAAGCATGTATCAGAAATATGTTATCTACTCCATTTATCAAATCGAAATACAAAAAAGAAAATTTTCGTCATTTTTTAAACACATTCTTTAACACAAACGAAATACAAGGAAACACTTGTTGGTTTGTTCACCCCAAATATATAATTACTTGTTTCGAATTCAATCACATGTACTTTGTGTGGATACTCTATGACATTCAACATGATAGTGCGTCCTCCTTTTTCATAAACATTACGATTAATAGGCCTGATATGCAGAAAGCCTTCTCTCTTATGTGTGTTGCAGTGGGGCCGTGCAGATACTCTGGGTCTGCTTCCCTAGTCATCTGTCAGAGGAGCTACTTTTCAACTCTCATAATGCGTTTCGCCCTATATTAAGCAGACTTGTTCCACGGTTGCCTCAATCTTGATGATTAGTATATGCTGTTGAAGAAATATAATGCGACATTCAAAAGCTGTTAAACCTCTGCCTACTTGTTTTCGTTTTAGGTAAAAGCGGTCAATATCACTGTCTATGAGGAAATTACTGGTAATAGTCAGTGGGTTCTGTTTGTTTACATGAATAGTCCAAATCTCATGTAGTTTCCAATCGAGTAGCCAAAATCCGAAGATTATATATTTGTTTATTCATTCGAGTATAATATTCTCTGGTTACGCGTTCTATGTAACAAGGATATATGTTCGTCAATTCCTAAGTAGCTGCAGCATTACTTGTTGGATATCGGAGAAATATTTAGATATCGGAGAAATAGTGATTGATAGAGATATTAATAGATTGTGTTGTAGTTTTTCATCGCATTGCCTTTGTGAAAGGCAGAAACACTTTTCTTTGACAAACTTCAACTTTATATCCTCTAAGAATACCGTAACCTAATCAAAGTTTTTTATATTATTCATATTTTTGGCATATACCTTCAGGTTGTCTACAAATACGTTATGTCAGGTTGGTGTTTCTGTCTTCCTGTGAGAAAATCACATACCATATAGATTTCCTCAACAAAACGAATAAGAGGTTCACTGCCTGTATAAAGCGCATTGCAGTGAGATATCCCTTTGAAATATATCATTCAGATACATTACCTTATAAGAAGCAATGCAACCACTTTCTGTATTTAAGAGTAGCACAGAATGGGGCCTGGTTGTCTATGGCTTTGACTATGGGCTCTGGAAATTTAGTAAATCTAGGATGCACGAGTGAAGCACAGAATCGAATGCTTTATTGTAATCCAGCTAAAAAAACAAATTTCTTCTATGCCTCGTCCCTCTGATATCACAGTTTTGTCAATTAGAAGTTGCTCAGCACATTCCTAAATGTCTTTCTTACCAGCTGCTTTTCCAGCTTTAATGATATAGTCAGCATCACATTGATCTTTCAGGAATAGATAGATATTTTATACTTCAGATTCTGGCATGCAATTGGATGGTAGTTCTTTGCCTAGTAAGTGGCTTTGTTCTTTGGTACTAGAATTGTTTCTGCTAATGCCATATAGCTTGGTATATATATGTATGTATGTATGTATGTATGCATCATGCATGCAGGTATGTGTTTGTATCTATGTATGTGTGTTTGTGTTTATGTAGGTGTGAATGTATGTATGCATCTATATGTGTGCATGTGTGTATATGTGTATGCATGTTTGCATTTAAGTATGAATGTATGCGTGTATGTATGAAGGCATGCATTTGTGCATGTATGTGTGTATGCATGTAAATGTGTGTATGTGCGTATATACGTATGTACGTATGTATGCACGTATATGTGCATGCATGTATATATCTATGTATATGTGTGAATGTATATATGTAAATATGCGTGTAAGTATGCATGTATGCGTGAATGTATGTATGCATGTATGTATACATGTATGTGTGTATGTATACATGCATTATGTATGTATGCATTTATATGTGTGTATGTATCTACGTATGTATTCATATTTGACATCCGTAATCGTCTCTTGAACTGCATGCTTCTGTGATAAGAACTAATATTATATAACCGTTGATTCAATCGGCATGACACCAACGTTACGCGAAATACTGAACTTGAGCCTGGTCAAAAGAAAATCTCGTCCTCGTTAAATAGTATTTAAACCAAAACCAAATGAAGATTTCTTAGCTCTTTGATCAATAAAATATGTATCTCTAATATATTCGCTTGCTTTTAGACACATATCTGTGTGTGGTACCAGAAAGATGAGTAAATAACCATAATTCTTTACGTTGATGCCACATTCAAAAGAAATATCTGCGCAGAAATAGTGGAGATGCTTTAACAACGAATCAAAATCACAGCTCGTACACTACTCACTTGAAGCTTATGTCTTGTTTACGGGTCTTACCACACTACTAATAATATACTGTTCTCCGTTTATCGAATGTTTGCCGATTAGTGAATTAAGAAACACAGGTGATGTTAATTATTTAATTATTTCTTTAATATTGTGTAATACCACAGGAGGTTTTCAGCATTCTCATGAAGTACAGAAGAGTAAATTATATTATGCGGAGATAGTAGTAATAAATTAATATAATAAAGACCAGAATATATAAGTAAGAATGATGCATGTGTTTATTAATAGGTTACCTAGCAAATAAACATGCAGCGACCACAATGCAACGATATATTTTCTCAACTTACGATTTCAAATCAAATTTCTTGATGAAAATATACAAGAAATATTCATTTTCCTAGCAGTAAAACCCGTCTTTTCTCTAAATTTCACCCTCTTTCTCTATAACAATCTGTCTCGACAACTACTGTCTCTAGCAACATCTCTCAACATTATATATATATATATATATAGTTACGAAAATGTGTAAACAACAAGTGTGGAGAGCACTCTATTGTATTTACAATAAAAGAGCGATATAATTATTAAAGATGCAAATCAACTGAATATTTAAAAGAAGTTTACAGCAGTTTCATGTCTACGAAAGCCGTTAGCCAGGGGTCTAACGGACTCTCACTTTCAATCATCAGTATTTTCTAGATATGTGAGGAGAAATACGTTAGACTGAAGTACTTCCGGTTTTACGGGGTGAAGAAAACGTGAGTTCTAAAAATTAGGGTGCAATCTCCATATCTATTATAGTTTCCAAAACATGAACCCTATTTTTAAGAATTCACTTTCTCTTCACGCCGTAAAACCGGATGTACTTCTGTCTAACGTATTTCTCCTCACATATCTAGAAAATTCTGATGATTGAAAGTGAGAGACCGTTAGACCCCAGGCTAACAGCTTTCATAGACATGAAACTGCAGTAAACTTCTTTGAAATGTGCAGTTGATTTGCACCTTTAATAATTATATATATATATATATATATATATATAAAACAATTCATGTCTTATAACATTAAATACATTGGTGAAATCGTCGTTCACAACTAAGTTCAGTCGGGCCAACGAGAGAGCTTGTACGTAGTTTGTCAACTTGATAGAAATAACAGACAAATCTCGCTCCAAATCACATCCTACCATCTTTTTTAAAAAAAGGATACATTGGATAATTTAGCCCTAGATACACTGTGTTTGATTTTTCAATCTCATGATAGCCACGGCTGAAATACTTTTGATCATAGATCTGCACAATTTCAAGACTGACCTGGGGGATAAACAACAACAATAATTTGGTTTAGAATAAGGACTTCTTTTTGGCTATATTTGGGGGAGAGAATGTGGGAGGATGACATTTACGCCTTTTCGAGTGGAATTTATGGTGTAAGTAGAGGAAAATTGTTTCATCTGGGTATTAAAACTGTGTTGAGGGCAAAACATTCCAGGAGCTGAACATTTACTCTCTTGGGTTTGCTAAATCAAGTTAAATTTGTAGTACTGAGTCATAAATGTGTAGGGAGAAGCTGTAGTTGATTAAATGGACATCAGGCGGCGTATGGCAGACCGTTAGAACGACAGATAGAATGCCTTGCGGTATTCATTTCGAATCACCTGTTCAAGTCCTGCCAAGGTCAACTTTGTTTTTCATCTTTTCGGAATAGATAAATAAAGTATCAGTCTAGGGTGGTGGACTGGTGGAGTCGTTAAAGCGTCTTGCTTTATTTGTTCCGGTTCGTTGGATTCTGAGTTCAAATCCCGCTGTGGCCTACTTGGGTGGTAGACTTAATTCATCATCCGGTTTAACACCACCACCTGGACATTGGGTGCCTTTAGCGGAGTCCACTCTGTTGCAAGCATTCGAGCCAGATCTCCGGTCTGAGGATATCTTCCTCCCTCCTTCCCACCAGTTTCGGAGGCCCTGAAAAAAGGGTGCTGGCATTGCCATTCTTCTTGACTAAGTGGTAAAAAGAAAGTCTGCTTCTGGTACTTATTTTATGAATCCCAGAAGAACGAAAAGCTAAGTCGATTTTAGTGGTATTTGGACTCAGAAAACATAGACGTAAGTAAATACCCCGACACTACCGATTTGGCTACTCCGCCGCCTTGAATTGAATAATGCCATCATTATTTCATCGACATCTCAGAATCCTCTAATCAACGTTCAGTTGCAGGGAAAATATGAACTTGTTAACGGCGGATTTGATAAAATGTATTAATGCATTAACACTATCTTATTTGCATTGTTTACGACTTGATACGAAGAGCTGCATAAGAAATAGTCAAGTACTGGTACGGAGAAAAAGCTTTCGTAGCTTTTAATTTGCTCTCTCTCTCACGCTCTCTCTCCCTTTCTCCCCTCGTCCTGTTCTCGTCCTTCTCTTTCCTCGTCCTGTTCTATCTCAAATACGTCAGGAATATGGTAGAAGAGATCGCTTTAAAATGTTCCTTATCAAGATTAAGGGCGGTAGCAACAGAATACAGGGCGTTTGGGGTCAAATAACATAGATAGTCTCAAGATTTGCTTCAGTTGAAAAGCTGATGCCATCAATTGATTGTCAGTAAACGAACAGAAGCATGTTTCAGATGAAATCTCAGTTATCAAGGCAATATAACAAAGTCAGTCAATCCCAGAAGCGAACATGGTCTTGTTTGTTTGTTGTTTAGTTAAATTGGTAAATTAGCTATCATGAAACCACAGTAGACAATCATTGTAATGTAGTCGTCTAAACTGCGTGTTAGTCTCGTGTCTCGTGACACTGCCAATCACACTGTCCCCGACATAAATCAGCTGACAGCGTTATGGACTGGTTTGTCCAACATTCAACATCTAACAAGATACACGAGAGATAATATTGTCTACATAGCGAATATTCTATCAGACTTTTACAGTTGGCAGCGGAAGAGGAGTGGTAGTGGTGGTGGACCTGATAGCAGCAGCAGCAGCATTGAAATAGTAGTTGTAACATTGACGATGGTAACTGTGTCATCGTGTGTGTTAGTGTTAATGGAGTTGGTGTAGACCAGGGGTGGCCAACCTTTGGAAGCTTGGGAGCTACCTTTTATTTCTTATTTGCTTGGCGATCGACCGAAGAAAAAAATAATATTATGGCGATCGACCGAAAAAAAAAGATAAT
>JAOPJM010001463.1:25581364-25594617 GCA_027124095.1 Muusoctopus leioderma | reverse complement strand
GAGAGAAAAGTTGTGTATAAGAGGAATCAGATGTAGCATGCAAGAGAGAAGACTGCGCTGGTACGGACATGTGATGCATAAGGAGGATGCGAGCTGTATAAAGAAGTGCCGTGCGCTTGATGTGGTTGGAACCCATGGAGGAGGGAGACCTAGGAAGACATGGGATAAAGTAGTGATGGCTGACCTCAATAAGCTGAACCTCACAAAGGAGCTGTAAAAAAATGAAGTGAGCATGCTCCGCTGGATGTGTAATGTTGTAATTTTAAAAACTGTAACAATATTACAATTATAGTTTTAGATGGTAAATAAAAGCAAAATTAAAAAATAACAAATGGAAGGATACAAGGATTTCTGCCATCGATATTGGTTTGGTTCAAAATCAGTGGAATACCATTCAGTTCTCTGACCTAGAGGTAAAAGTTACTCTTTAGAACAATTTTATTAAAAACAAAAGTACATTTAACCTTTTTGTTACCATATTTCTAGTGAAATACACTGACTATGATTTTCAATTAATTTTGAAAATAATCAAGGGATTTAGTAAAATAACTTTCTTGCTATTAAGTTGGTGTTTGGAACATAACTTAACAAAAAGTTCTTTCACAAAATTATAATGGAAGGTTTAAATTTAAATATAAACACTTTAAAACACATGGTTTTCATCATAGAATCAGGAGCGGTTTCAGGTGGGTTGGTATCAAAAGGGTTAAAACAACATTTGATTAATTTGTAGGCAAGCCTTCACTCTCCTGGTGAGAGATGGTCACATTAGCAGGACAAAACACAATGAGTTTCTCAAATGGTCACCCATTTCAACACGAACTAAACTTGATATTGCTTTTACTTTTATAGCTGTAATAAAAATCAGTTTATATTCATGTGCAAGCTATTTTTAACTGATGGTAATAAACAAATTAAAAATATAAATTATAAATTATAATGTATTACGAGTATTTCTACTTCAGATATTTATAGGGAAGAATAAGCAAGAAGGTATGATGCACTTGCCTTTTCCCATAATAATAATGATTGTTTAACATAGGCACAAGGCCATACATTTGGGGGAGGGGAACAGTCGACTATATCGACCCCAGAAAAGATGAAGGCAAAGTTAAGCTCAGTGGGATTTCAACTCGGGCCATATGAAATTATGAAAGAAATGAAAAAAAATTACAGCAAAGATAGTCAGTATATGATAGATTCAGGTTGCTGTTGTTTAGCCCCAGCTCAGCTCTACTTAAGCAGACCTATACTAAAAGGTGTTCCAGCCATGACCATCCCGTCTTTTTGTATATTGATAGCTGAATGGGTGAGAGATTTGATTTTTAGATGTGGCATGTGTGCATGTGTGTGTACACACACATGTACAAGTGAGACATGGATTCTGAAAGTTGCGTTACAGACTACCTGTCTATGGAAGCAGTAACTCCGAATAAGAACTGATATGGCGTAGAAGGGACTCTTTAGTCCTCACGCATGGGACAAGTTCTCTAGTATTAGTGGCACAATAAAATGCATCTAGTACACTCTGTAAAGTGATTGGTGACAAGAGAGTATCCACTTGTAGAAACCATGCCAAAAAAAAAAATTCAACATACGAGAGAGACATGGACTCCACAAGCCACATCACAGGCTACCATCTAGGAGAACAGTAACTCTGAATAAGAACAAATACGGGTTAGAGGGAATTCTTTTGTCCTCCTCGCATGGGATAAACTCTCTAGTGTCGGTGCCACGATAAAATGCACCCAGTCCACACTGTAAGACATACACAACAACGAAGTTGGCTGGTTTTCTCTGTTGCTGTGTGTACCAGATGATACAGACCGTGACAAGTGCCAGAACTCATCCAATCAATGTCAGTATGGAAAAACAATTGTAAAATGATGATGATGATGATGATGATGGTCATCATCATCATCATCATCATAACTATATTGTGGTTCCAATAGAGCATGAAGGGAATGCAAATTGCTCCACCAAACTTGCCTGAGGTACAGTCCTCATGGCCAATTTCTCAAATCAATTCAAGCTGAAGCTATTCTGCAACTTCAACTCAAATTGCAACACTGAACTCCTATTGGAGCATCCACAACAGCAACAGGACTATATTATGTCCTACGTGTCCTTCCTTTTTTATAAGATGGTAGGATGTGATTTGAGGGACATTTTGTTGCTATTTCTAAAAGGTCAAGTGACTGGATAGATTCTTGTTCAATTAGCTCATGTGTATGTATGTTAAGTTGATCATGAGCACTACTATTAACATGTAATCCAGTACAACCTGTTGCATGGTCAGGTCATTGGCAACTAAACCAGCACACCCACCAGGTTAGCCTGGTGAGGAGAGTTGCTAGAAACCCAACAGGAGAAAAACAATACCTGTCAAAAGGATGGATGAATCCAGCATATGGTCAACAACTATCTAGTAATAGCGCAGGGAGTCAGAAAATTCAAGGTTGTTGTCCAAGACCACTGGGAGTGAGGAACTCCTTAGCTTTCATTAATGCATGTCTCGTGTTATTCTGATAAAAAAAAAATCTTGTGCAGGGAATGGTCTTGACCATTTTGGAGATATTTAACGCCAGTTGAAGGTCATGATTCTCCCACACTTCTGAGCCTGCGATCTTCATTGACACAAGGTATCTTACCTTAGCTTGTCTCTGGTTCATGCCAATAGAGTGGAAAGGGTCTATGAGGTGTTGTGCAAGCCTTATTGGACCCAACATTCTGCACAGTCATTGCAGACCTTCCTTCCCTTTTTGTTATATTTTTAATAGTCAATGATGGTCTTCAGACACGAATGGACAGCCATCATGTATGTAATGTAGAAGACAGAATACAACAGTACAGTATTTTGTCCCTCTTCCTTTCTCAGTATGGACATTATCACCACCTACACCACCACTCCTGCATAGATGTAGTACTGCTACCACAACTATGACCTTCATCATTACTGGTACTACCACTTGGACAATTATTCCATTTCTGCTACTTCACCACTGCCACTGCTACTACTATTTACCCTACTGTCAATATTTCTTTGAGATAATTTTTGTCAATATTGAAGAAGCATCACTCATCACAAAACAACTAAATAGTAGAAGCCAGTGAGGGAACCTCTATGTGTTCACTAGACCTGCTAGAAATAGTAGTCAAATCTCTATCAAATCACATTCTACCATCTTGAAAAAGGCAAGACATATTGGATAGTGTAGTCATAGATATGCTATGTCTGAAAAACAGATAGAATAGTTGTGGTTAGAAAGTCTTAGATCAGATATGGGCAACCCTTTTCAACCAGCGGGCTGCATGAGATATTTCTCATCATGAATCAGGCCACACCACTAAAAGAAAAATTTAACAAACATTGTATTTTATTATTGTATGTAGTTTAGTATGACTATTTTAAGGCATGACTCCAGAAAATTTTAATAAAAAGCTATTATACTGGTATAATCATGAAATTAAGTGTGCCATACAGAAAGTCAAATGGGCTGCAGGTTACCCACGACTATCTTAGATCATAGTGATCATAGGTCTGTTTGCACAGTGTTGTTTGGGGGCTAAACAACAACTGTAATCTATCATCTATGAAACCAAAGTAAATTCTCAAAAGCATAAGATTAAAACACAAATTATTATTTAATTCCAGGGCTTACCTTGTCTTGGTTGGCCTTATTTCTGTAAACCATGTTTCCAATAAGACGTATAAGATCTCTCTTGATGCCATACGATGGATGCTGAGTGTCCACTCTGTCCATATCTCTTGCTTTGTTAACAGGAGCAAATATACTGGTAGCATCTTGACCAACTTCACTTATACTCTGCAGAAGTTCTAATAATATGACAACAATGATACAAACATATGACATGTTCACAATGTTCACAAAAAATATATCCAGACTTCAACACATGTATGCTTTTCTTAAATGTTATTATATTGGAAGTACGAGTATCAAACTTTATAACACCTTACATTGAAGTACTGTTCACATATTTGGCATAGTCAGTCTAACACACAAGGCATCCTCTGCTAATTTTATACTGACTACCAATGGCAGTAAATGTGTTTCACTTACAATCCATATAAGAGACTTAAGCAGTTGACAGAAGCTATCCTCTTAAGTATGTTCATCTAGATATCCAAAAAAGCTCTTAACCCAGTTTACCAGAGGCTATGTTGCACCTATTTTTGCAATAGCAACAGCTCATAGCTGGGCTCTCCTTCTGTAGCCACCCTCACACCACTGTTTGCACAGCCACCTGGTACAGAAACTTCTTTGGCCACTTAAACATGACAAAGTGATTTAACCAGTTAGAGGTCCATCCATTAGCTTCAAACATTGAACTCCTGAGCTGGCTTCTATTATCCCAAAACTTTTTAACCTAATTCTCTTTATTGATATTTATCCTCTAAGATATGAAAATACATAAGCATATGTTCCATACCAAGAAAGAAAACTTTACTGACCCTACCAAGTATTGAGCTTTAACTCTCCTTGCCAACATCTCCAAGGTGATAGAAAGATTATGAATGGTCAACTCCTCAAATTTCTTTCCTTTCTCAATGCTCACCAGTATAGTTTCTGTTGAGCCAATCAAGTGGAATTTGACTTTCTGATGTCACACATCAATGCTCTATTGAAAATGTTGGTCAAAACACAACCAATTCAAGAACAAAAGGATAATACTAGAATTGATAGACAAGAGATCATCTATGTCAGCAAATTTTGAATTAGAAACAAAAACTGAAGTGGTCTATGTTTCATCCTGAGATGACCTAAAGACTAACAAATGGGTGCTATCTGAAACATTTGTATCTACTTGATCTCAGGGTACAACAACATACACCATTTCAATTTATTCCCCCAATTCAAAAACAATCTTGATAGATATTGGGAGACCAATAATTTTGAAATATCACAGATATTCTGGTACAACTCATTATGAAGAGTTAGCATTTACAAATGGAAAAAAAAGGAAACACTATTATATATATATATATATATATATATATATATATATATCTTTCATAAGCTGTAGCATCTATCCCATCATTACAGTGTCTGGTTTCTATTTGATCCTACTATGATAGTTAAGAAAATTGATGGAGCCTCTATGAGGCTGCTCATCCTGTTAGAAATGGCAGTCAAATTCCCTTAAATCACACCCTAACTTCATAAAACAGGAAGGACATATTGGAGAATATAGTCCTAGATATACAAAAAGATGGGTTGGTCACTGCTGGAATGCCTTTGACCATCGGTCTGTTCAATTAGAGTTGACCTGGGCTAAACATCAACAAAATATTATCTGTACTTCCCTCATTACAATACCAAAACAGTTATCCTCCACACCTCTCTACAGTAAGCCATATCTCTATTAAGACATAAAAACCAGCCAAGAGAGCCAACAATGTAACCCCTAATATATATATATATATATATATATAGTCATTCACTCTCTCAACAAATCACAAGTTTTTAGACATAAATATTAGGATGGCTATCTATAACAAAAGAAAATGAAATGTTTGCAGCTAGAATTATGATCAACTGTTGAATTTCACCCAAACTGACTAGACAGACATCTTATATCTGTATATTTGGAGTGCTAGGCCTGTGGATTACGCTTAAACATTCAATCAGCTGCCTTATGTCATAAGTTTGTTTAATTAAAACTGACCATGGCAACTCAACAACAATATTAAAAATAAGAAGTTATACCACCCACTTGATATTAAGAAATAACACAATAGTCATGCAACAACCACCATCACCAGCAGTGCTAATTTTTCATACAGATGTAACAAAAGACTGAATTGTCTTCAATTTTCTAAATACAGTGGAAGCTGCTTAATTGTGACCACTTTGGGACAGAGCCTTTTAGATAACAATAACCAGCTGATGACATTAAGGAGAAGATATAACCATATCCTGAGTGTGTTTGGGACCCACTAATTTTGATAACAATAACTGTTTGATAATATTATCTGTAATTCTAATAAGTGGCTTCCACTGTATTGTCAATATTTTCTGTCATCTAGAATATACCAACATAGACATATGTTTCATCCTAACATCAGTTTAGAATGGATATTAACCAACAAAAATTTTTTTTTCTTTTTTTCACCCCAACTAATTTCTTCAATCTTACAGTCATAGGAACCACAGATTCCTCCATTCTTCAGAGTATCAAATTGACAAAAGAAACCATGATAGACAGACCAGACAAAAAATTTAAATGAGCTTTAGTGGATATAACGCTATTTCATAATAAAGTTAAATTACAAAAAAAGAAAATGAAAAAAAAAATCAATTAATATATGACCAGATTTCCTGGTGAGGTAGATATTTTTTTTAATGTAATTCACATATGAGCCTGGTAAACCAAAAGTAAAAAACTCTTGAAAGCTCCAATTTTTTGTTTGTTTGTTTATTTCCTTCTAATTTTATTTTTCTCATTTCTTGTCTTCTTTCTAGACAATGAGAAGAAAAAAATAATCTATTTCTCATTTCATTCAAGAATTTCTGATGAGAAATAATGGCAAACCTTTTGATATCAGTACAGCTAAGGCTATCATAATGTATGATGGCATAAAACTATTAAATGTCATCTCTGTTTGAACCGGTCCTTTATTCAAATTGTCTTTTTATTCTTTTGAGGGTGGTGATAACTCAAAGAAAGCAGAAAATAGAAATTCCATTAAAACTGGAATTACACTCTCCTTTGGAAGTTATTAGGTGAAGGAATTCCACAGAATAAAAAAAAGTACATAATTTGACCAATAAGATACAAAGATCTCATCTGACTAGACAGCTAACATCTTCATTGATGTTAAATAAATATTTCATTAAAGATCTGAAGGGGCACTTCTTCAATAGACAGTGTCAATTGCTGATTGAGAAATCTAATTACCAAAGTTTGCTAGAGTCAAAGAAATATAGTCGAAGCAGAGAATCATGTAGTAGTTTCTCATAAGAGACAGCGATACCCAAATCTTATTAGACACAAAGCCATTTATCCTCCCCCCCCCACCAAAACTGCAAGGAATACATTAGTTTCTTTCTACAAGCTTATTTGAAGGTTCAAGAAAACAATGAAGACATTATAAAACCCCTTGCCAACACTGCTGCCACCACTACTGCCTAAAAATGTCAGCCTTTATCTAATTGCTTTCTTCTACTCTATGCTAGATTATTGAATTAGACATCACTGACATTTTCCTAAATTGCCAATTAGTGGTAATCATGAAAATAAGACAATTTCAGGAGACTCCAGAAAATACCATCTGGACATATGTCTGGTCATAACAAATATCTGCTGCATGTGTCTATTTGCAGTGATAATACATAAACTAATTAACAATAGAAATAAAGAAAGAAGAACAATAACAACATAAATGATGTAATGCAAATATTGCACCAGTGCTGTTGAACATGGCAATATGGAAAATATATTAAAGATATTTATGTAATTTTTAGATATTTATTTATGTAATTTTTAAATATTTTTAAAGCAATGATGTCTTTCTTTTCAACACTATATGCAACATAATGACTATAGGTATTGATTAATGTAATGGTTATTGATTGATTATTTGTAACAAAAACCCTTCAGGTTTTTCTGGCATTTTACTTTAAAAGCTGGCTTTTCTTTTTCTGTTAACAGATACTAAAATTAAAGGAAAATTGTTATCCATCAAACAACTGGATATAATTGAAGTGACACATCAAACAAGTACTCATAACTGAAACTACACATCAAACAAGTACTCATAACTGAAGCTACATATCAAACAAGTACCCATAACTGAAGCTACACATCAAACAAGTACTCATAACTGAAGCTACACATCAAACAAGTACCCATAACTGAAGCTACACATCAAACAAGTAGTCGTAACTGAAGCTACACATCAAACAAGTAGTCGTAACTGAAGCTACTCATCAAACAATCATCAATATTGAGGTTACACAACAAGCAACTAACCAAAATTGAGGCAACATATTAAACAACTAGTTACAACTCCCAAAAACATATCCCACAAGGCAACATAAAAAATACAACCCTAATTACATTACTGATATAGACTACCTGATAAAGATCAGAGACAACCACAAACACAATGCATCAACACCACACTTAACAAAAACAAACATTAAACAAATAACAAAGAAATAGTAAAGAAAATAAACCATAGAAAGGTTAAAAGAAAAAAAAAGTGTCAAACATCTGGATCCAACCTAAACCACAAAACAAGCAGTAAAACACTACATAAAATAATTAGCAGCATCGCACATCACAATAACAACTTCAAATAATAAACCCACATTCCAACACCAAGCAAATGCCCTTATCAAACATTTTTTTGAAAATCAGTCACTAAAAAGCACACAAAGAAGACAGGGACACAAGATGCAAAATATGCGACTTCCACCTAGACCATGACTTCCACCTAGACCATGACTTTGAACCACTTCCTTCCATCAGACACCAGAAGAAGCAATAAGAAGAATCCCAAAACTCAAAAGCCTCAGCTTACACCTATCTAAGGCCCAAAGGACTCGCTGTACTCACCAATATCTACAACCACACCAGTAAGGGAACTTATATACGATCGCTGGACCTACTAGAAATAGCAGCCAAGTCTCCCTCAAAACACACCCAACTGTCTTTTAAAAAAATGGAAGGATGTATAGGATAATCACTCTGTTTCCACTTCATATTCTCACTTCTTTCCCTGGCTCTCCTTCTGTCATTGCTCTCTCTTCTATTCACATGCATGGTCATGTTGCCTTTAACAAACAGAGATGACATAGAGTAGTGAAGATTCTTTAGGCTTGTAGGGGTCAAAGCAACCTAGTGCTGTTGTCATGATAAAATGTACCCAGTACAATCTGTAAAGTGGTTCGCAAATCGAACAGAGACAACATAGGGTTGAGAGAACTCTTTCATCTTGTCAAGGGCATGGCAGCCTCTCTAGTGTTGCTGCCATGATAAAATGCACCCAGTGCACTCTCTAAAGTGGTTGGTGTTAGGAAGGGCATACAGCCATAGAAACCTTGCCAAAATTGAAAAGTACGAGCGAGACGTGGTCCTCGATGCATCTAGGAGAGCAGTAACTCCAAACAAGAATTGATTCTGTCTGTGTGATCATCCAAGCCCTGCCAGCATGGAATACAGACGTAAAATGATGATGATGAGGATGATGTACTCTGAGATACACTATATTGAGTAAAAAAAATGGAATCATGACAACTGGAATGCCTTTGATCAGCGCTGACCTGGGGCGAAACAAAAACTACTTGTACCAACACCGCAAAATCTCCAGAATTTGGAAACCAAGTGAAGTAGCATCACACAGATCCATCACCATCCTATGTACACCCTCATAAATGTTAGAAAGACTCATCTCTCAGACTGGTGTGTGTGTATGTGCATGTGTGTGTGTGTTTTAGTATGTGCTTGGAATACAAACCAGTGTTCTATGGAAAATATCTAATGTACCGAACAGCACTGTATACCCATATTTTAGGGTGATCAAATAAATACTAAGCATGTACTAGGATCAAGTCAATAACTAAAACACTTCCCAAACAAAACTGTGGTCTTGTGCCAAAATAAAAAAGTCATTATTATTATTGTTGTTAGGTGGTGGATTGGCAGAATCATTAGAGCGTCGGACAAAATGCATTGTGGTATTTGTACTGGCTCTTTATGTTCTGAGTTCAAATCCTGCTATGGTCAATGTTGCTTTTCATCCTTCCGGAGGTCAATAAAATAAAGTACCAGTCAAGTACTGGAGTCCATATAATCGACTGCCCTTTTCTCCAAAATTTTCTCTTGTACCTATGTAAGAAATCATTATTTTTCAGTAGTTTTATTTATATTGCATAATTTCACTGCACTACCAAGTGTAACTCTGTGTAAATGCAGTGTTTTGTTTTGGTTTTGTATTTGCTATTATATTGAGAGCACTCTATGTAATATGTGTGCAGTGCATTGTAGTGCTATTTTCTGTAAGTCCTATCATCATTATCTATAATATTATTCTGCTTATCAGTGTTTGTGTGTTATGCTTTAAACAACCTTAACTATGGAACAAAATTGAAGACATAATTGAAATGTTTAACATAATAAAACAATGTAATGATGATTTATATATTTATGCATCAAACTAGAAATAAGAAAATTCATAAAATGCAGAATTTCCATGGGTCCTGCCAGTTACTATCATTATGAGAGGTGAGGTAGAGTGGCAGAATAAGTAGAATGCCTTCTAATATTTAGTGACTGAAATCCAACCAGTGTTAACTTTACCTTTCATCCTTCTGGGATCAATACATAAATACCAGTTAAGTACACCAGTTCATTCAATCAACTACACTTCTCAAAAAAATCTCAATAAAATAAAGTGCCAGTCAAGTACTGGGGTTGATATAATCAACTAACCACTCTCCCCAAATTTCTGGCCTTGTGTCTACGTTAGAAACAATTATTATTATTATTTGCCTTTCATCCTCCCGGGGTCGATAAACAAAGTACCAGTCAAGTACTGGGGTCGATTTAATCGACTTACCCCTCCCCTCAAATTTCTGGCCTTGTGTCTATGTTAGAAACAATTATTATGGTAGGTGCTTTAATATGGTGCAAAGTTCTCATCCCACCGAGCTTTGAAGCTGATTTCAATTCCCAATTCAAACTGCTCCACTCATTGCTAATACCATTGAGAAAGATATCAACATGTCAATCTTTCAGTCACCTCCCATATAAATCTGAAGTTTCATGCCTATGCAAGAAATCAAACTACAAGGTTCATACTTCATATAACTTAATTTCTCCAGCTTATAGATTCACCATCTTTCCACAAATGAAAGAACCAAATAGTAACAAAATTCTTCTTTTGGTAGAAAGATTATAGTTGAGAGAATCATTACAATGTTAGAGTCAGCTTGCATTTTGGGTTTTTACCAGAATGTGGAACCACATATGCCATTTTTCTGGTGCAACAACAGAAAAATAAGTCTTAGTTAAGAATAAATGTATTTCACATTTGTTAACTTGGAGAAGGCCTTCAATATAATCCTACATTTTGTGCTCTGGTAGGTACTAAAACTGTTAGGTGCAGATGAACAGTTTGTGAAAGCCATTCAAACTGTGTATGAGGTTGCAGTAAGAATGGCCAGGAATGGCAAATTCAATGAAGAATTTAGTGTACAGGACTCTGTTTTGAGTACCCTGCTATTCACTATAAGGCAATAATGCAGAATTACAGGACTGAATGTCCTTGAGAACTTTTATATAATGATGATTTGATCGCATTGAAGAGAAAGTTCCAAACTTGATAAAATGGTCTAGAGACCAATAATCAATATGACAAAGAACAAAATGCTAATTAGTAATAGAGAAATCAAAACCTCAGTGCTATCTGAGAATTAATCTTTCTCAATATGTATGAGAAAAGTACTATGAACTCAATGTGTACTCAATGTAAACAATGGTTACACAAAAGGGGTGTTGTAGTGATAGTATTGTAGCTAGAGTAAGAAATGAGTAGAATTTCAGGTTGTTATTTCTGTTAGCAAGAAAAGGTTTCTCTTTTTATGCTAAAAGTAGACTGTATGAAGCTATGTAAAAGCATGGCTGTTGCAGTGTAATGACATGCACATTAAATGTAGAAAATCTGCAAAGGTAGGAGAAAAATTAGAAAAAAATGATGTGTTGGATATGTGATGTTAACCTGCATGAAAGGTAAAGCACAAGTGAGCTGAGAGGGCAGCTGGGCATTAAAGGCATCAGCTGATGTGTACAAGAGAGAGAGACAGGATTGCATTGGTATTGAATTGTGATGCAAATGGGAGATGAGCGCTGAATGATAAAGTGCACTCTGCTAAAAGTGAAGGGTACCTGCAGCAGAGGAAGATGTGAGAGGAGATAATGAGGTTAGATTTCAGGCCGTTGGGCTAGGTAAGACCAGTAGAAATTTTCCATATTACAGACCTATCCAACCTAATATGGTAAGACAGGTGTTAAAACAGAAATGATTCATTTTTGACAGACACCTCCATAGCAAGTTCTTTTAATATAAAGGTGTCTGTCTCTATGACACCACTAAAACACAATAGATCTGTCTTCTTGATGAACTTTCCCTACATTCCACCACCATCTCCTTCCATCTTCAATAGATTAAGAGCATATTCAGTTTTTTTGGGGTTTTTTACTCTCATTTTCTATCAAATATTTGGGATTTTCGCAACTCACCCCACATACCGATTTAAACCTGGTCGTTTGTTTGTCTTTTGCTTGTTGTGTTTCCCCCACCTTCTCAGCAACACCACCCCCACTGCCATGTTTCACTCCATTCACCCGTTATTGTTAATTTATCTATGTGCACTTTGAAAGTTTGTAGATGAGAATGTTGGAAGTGTTCTATAATTATAAGATTTATGACTTTCTTGTGAACAGACTTGACAAGTATGTTGTCCCACATATACATACACACAGGTCACTTCTTCCCTCAACACACCTTCTCCCAACCATACACACACCCAGGGCAAAATATCTGGTCTGCCCACCAACTATTTCTCTATCCTCCTTTCCATCTGCTACCTCCTTTTTATGTACTTTCTTGCTTAATCTCCACCCACATCTTCCAGCTCTCTTATTTTCCATGCTCCTACCTCACATACACACACACACACACACTTCTTTTAAATCTCTTCTGCTTTTACTCCAATCTCTCTCTCTCTCTTTCACCCCTCATCCCTCCCTCTTTCTCCTCTCACCCTACTTATTACTCTCTCCCTCGACTGTCCTCTATTGTCTTTCAACTCTCTCACTCTCTTCTTCCCCACTGCACACATCCTCCTACTCAACCTCTTTCCCTACTTTTTGACCCTATCACCTTCCCCACACCCTTCTCTTTTCCCATCCCTTTACTCTTCCCCCTCCCCACACACACTCCTACTTAGTGAATGATATACCCTTCCACAAACTAAACAACATACAACAACAACAATAAATAAAGAGAAAAGATCTGGCAAGGGTGGGGAGTAGGGAAGAACTTGGTCACCCCGACCATCACCATCTTATCTGGACCCCAAAACCAACCAGCAATTGCCCAATAACCATTCACAACCCCACGCCACCACGAATGGGATTTCTGCAACTGAAAGCAATACCCTTATAGTTATGTGTCTGTCAAACATACAAAGAAAGTTGCTCCAGTGGACAATGGACTGTATTAT
>JAOPJM010001463.1:25489106-25502062 GCA_027124095.1 Muusoctopus leioderma | reverse complement strand
AAATCGATGCGGGCCGAAATCACCCGTCCAACCTATGCCAGCATGGAAAACGGACGTAAAACGATGATGATGATGATGATTTGTATATATTAAATGTGCACATAGACAACTTTCATAACAATTGTTGAGATCAATAAAGTATGAAGACTACTTATTTACAATCATGCAGTTAGATCTGATGTAACAACTAGTTAAATTAGACTTCCCCTACAATACTTTTCACAGCCAATTCACAACACTTTTACATCCAGCATACATGATCTATTCTCATTACTTTTCCATATTAGTCAAAAATAGGAAGATTTGTCAAATGCTGATGCTCTCATCAGCTGACAATCTGTGAAGGCACTGTATTACAATATTCTTACCTTTAGAGAAACCTATCAGTTTAATTTTTTCTTTCCTTTTTTTTTTTTTTTTTGTATCATGTAATCCAAGAAGAGTGGTACCCACAGCTTTTGCAGACCCTACCAGACTCTTGACTTTGATGTGATTGATGTTCAGCTCAAACTTATGCAGTTAGATGTCTATAAGGGTTGCATTTTTGAGGAAAAGGGTTGAATGTAGGATCTAGAGGGTGAGACATATTAGGCAGGAGGAGAGGTAGGTGCATCAAATGGGTTGAAACCCATTTGATGCACCAACCTCTCCCCCTGCCTAATATGAGGAGAAACATAACTTACACAGAATATCAGAAACTGTTGCATTAGCAGTACAAGACACAGAAAGGACCAAACACATAAGCAGGCTGCTGGTTGTAGTGCATTGATTAGTAAAAGTTTTCATGTTAGTTGAATTGAAGTTGTCTACTTGTTGAAGCTTTTAAACATTGCTTAGATAGGCTTCTCTCCCTCATTCCAGATCTGTCATATTCAGTAGACTATGACCAATGTAGAGAAATCTCTAGCTGATACATCACTGATACATCAACTGCAAACATTGAAAAATCAGGGGAAACATGTAAATACTAAATAAAACAAGATGCAGTACATGAGGCAGTGCTCCAGCATTTCCACAACTTAGAATATTTTAAACCAATTATAGAACATAGTCACCCCACCATAATAAATCAGGAGAGATCATTATATGTCAGTGTATATTTGTTCCTGTAGTATCTCTAAGCATTTCCTTATCCTTTCTGTAGATTTTTTGATGTTGATAAAAAAAATTTAATTTTTTCATGCACCTATTTTACAATTTTTTTATGCTAGCATCAGATATCACATGAGAAATTTAGACATTTGCATAGATTTCAAGCAATTGCTTTTCCAACTAAATGGGTTTGTTTCCCCCCTGCCATAATCAATCATTTATGAAGTAGGAATATATTAATAAGTGTAGATGTAAATATTGTAAAGCAATCTTTCATCTCAAAAGTTGAGGTGAAAAGCATGAAAAATTAGAAACTTATTAACAGCAACACATCTCAGACATACATTTATATTGCTCCATTTTGGATACAGTCATATTTTAAAAGCATGTTATCCTTGTCTAAATGTTTATAAACCTCTCTTTTGAGATGAAAGATTGTTTGCTGTCAGCCCAGCTGTGTACTATGTCTGGTTCTATTAAAAAATATGCCACATTTTACTAATTTACATATCATCCTAATAGCGTTACTTATTAGTAATTTTCTTTCTTTGGTTTGATTGCAAATACATGCTTTTTCTCTCTATTATAATATTTGCTGAGCAACTCTTACACTTCTCTCTTTTTATTGTCACTAATTTAGAAATATTTTCCTTATAATCAAAGTTAATGTTTAACAGGTTTCAAAAGATTTCCTTTGTCATCTGTTGTCACAATATCTTTTCAAATGGCAACTTACAGATTTGGCACCGATTTTGTTAGAAAGCTTACATTTATTTAAATCATGCAATATGTATAATAGGATTTTCAAATGAAGAATAATAGCCCAAAATTGGTACCTTAATTTTTCAGTCACTATAATTTTCTTATAGCCTTAACCCTTTTAAGATGCCTGGTCTGATCTATCATACTGTCATTTTTGTACTAGAAGGAAGAAAGGACCAATATCTTCAAGAATATATACTATTGAGGTTCAGCTATTTTTTTACACATCAGTAGGCTTGTGGATTTGAAAATGTTTAAATATTCAAAGTATCAAAACAATAATCACTTATCCATTGTCATAATTTTAAGCAAATTTTTGACTACAGATAACTACATCCCTTCAATGAAATGATAATATATTGTCTAACTAATCAATATATTATGATGAGCATAATTTATATCATAGGAAAAGTGACATTGAGAGGGGGGGGGGGTTATTCTCAAATGAATGAAGAAAGCATCAGATGTCATATGAAAAGACTGAAAAAACATGTACATGGGATTGGAGCTTGATTTTAACTAGAATACATATAGTTTGATGCAGACAAAAAAAAATAGACATTAATTAGAGATTAATTTTCTTAAAAAGTTTTATTGAATGATAGACACAATTCTCAAACTTCATTTGATTAGAAAATCAAGTTCTTACGAAATTTCTACAAAATTTCAGCGAATTTTTTTGAACAAAAAAATAAAGTATCGGGAAACAAAATTCATTAAAATAAAAGAAATAGTTAACTCACTTTTTTTTATATTCATGAATTTTGTTTCCTGATACTCATTTACTATTTACCATTACTGTTAAGTTTACTATTTAATTTAACTGAAATATATCTTTTATGTATTAATCTAATGAGAATGAGCGGAGTCCATGATTGCATGGTACCAGGCTGCCAATGAGATTTTTATGGAAACCTCCAGATCAGGCTTGCAAAAAAAACCAGTCTCAAAAGAAAAATTTCAGATTATGAAAATATCAAGTTTAAATAGAAATATAGCTGTATTTTACTTTTATATGTAGATCGTCTTGAAAGAGTAAACGATTCATTATTTTCTTACTGTTTCATTATTTTCCATATCCCACACCTTAATGTGGTAGTGGCATTAATCCTGAGGCCCTGCGGGAAGAAGTGAAGCAGTGCTGTGACCCTTGTTGCTCAAAACCCCCAGGATCATCACAGACGATGGGAACTTGGTGTACTTCACCATAGGTAACTCTGCAGGGTCCGTGCAGAGCCACCTGTCATTCCTCTTGTTCATCTTCTCATCAGAGAAGAACCAGAGCATGACGGGTTTCTCGAGGTACTTGAGCTTGTTCAGCAAGCACTTCAACCAGATCACATACCCTCTCCTTGTCATGTAGGACTTGTACCTGATGTCCTCATGCACCACATGTCTGATAGTGGACCCCACCACTTTGAGCTGCTTGGTGATGGCCCTCATTGATTTACTGGGGTTGTGATTGATGATGTCCTGGACCTCCTGAACGAACTTGGCTGTCTTGATGATGTCTGACTGCTAAGAATGTTTCTTTCTCTTGGCCATGGATGACACGTCCCCACTAGAAGCCTCTTGCTCTTTCCTGACCTTGAACATGAAGGACCTGGCCACATTCAAGAAGCTGGCAATCTTCGAGTTGCTGTGGTTGGAGGTTAGAGCCATGAGCACAACATGCCTTTTCATTTCTTATGTCAGATTGGAATCTACCATGTTGATGCTGTCTATACATCTGAAAGATAAATGAGAAAGTTAAAATTTGGTGTATGTTGTGTAATATTTCGTTAGATCATCTTTCATTTATGGCCCGCTAAATTTATGTTCTCTACTACCTGGCACACCCTGTAGTTAAATTTATCATAAAATTGGATAACAAGTCATTTTGAATTAGGAAGTCCATCTTTTATATCATTTAATTTGTACCAGTATTCAGGAATATTTTCTGTGGAGGTGAATTGTCTGCTGTTAAATAATAACTCCTCCATTGATCATCAAGATCATTTAGTCTGCTTTCTGATACAATTGATATGAAATGAACAGCAAGCAGAATGATAGACATTGGAGATTAGGAGATCATAAGCTACCTTTGGGTCTAATACTTTTAGTTTAGCAATAATTCCATCTTCACTGAAAGGAAACCTCTTTCTTATATGATTACAAATACAAAGTTCCACTAGGAATTTCAAACAATCAGTTTGAAATCTTCTGACACCGATTTTATTATCAAAAGGTTAATTAATTAACTGTGCTCTTGTCTTTCTTCCAAGGTAAACATCATCAAAATTTTTGTAGTTAGTTTCATTGTTTGGATCAATTTCTGATAATTTAATGTTCTTCAGTAATTCATCTTTAATAAAGAAACTCAAGAGATTTTTGTATTCTGATATCATTAAATCCAGATGATTCATCCTGAAATGCTCAAATTGGGATTCAACATTCAGTAAATTCACCTTCTGTAGCACATACTGAAGGAAAAGTAGCATGGGCTTGGTTCCGTGATTGATTAATATATCATAAATTTTTTCTGGGGCTATTGACTTTGTCAGCTTTCAATTGAATTTAGAAATAAAGAAGTCAAGCATCAAATTGTTCTAATATCACTGTAATTACGGTTTCTTGAGAAAGCCACCTCATTTGTGTAAGTTTAGGTATTTTATTGCAAGTTATTGCAACAGCTTCTTGAAAAAGTGTGAAGTCCCATTGTCTCTTGCTGCTGTGAGAAAAGTACAATGTCAAATCCTAAAGGAATATTTCTTTCTTGCAACATATATTTGATAGCATTCTAAAGATTAAGAGCCATTCCATTTTCAACAACTAACGGTGCATCTACGACATCATGCTTATTCAAATCATCTCACAACTGTAGCTAAAATTTGGGTAACTGAAATGTCTGTACTTTCATCAATTATGGTAGAAAACTTTTGTGTCTTGCATATATCCATTATCACTATTTTTTCATGAAATGCTATTCCATCCTTAATAACATACACAAGTTTTGTTCTTTTTCATTGATAATTTTTCAGCAATCTTACCACTGAGAAATGCTCTCTTACATACCATCAGAAGATGATCAACATTTGCAAAGGGAATGTTGTGTTCAGCAAAATAGCTAGCAATAAGCAGTTCAATTTCGGCTGTTTGTCTACTCTCCATTGACTTCTTTCTCACCTTGAATTGAGTAATATTTAGCCACATCAACACATTTCTTATGCTTTACAGAAATTTTGTTTCATTAACATGGATTTATTTGCATTTCTCAAAGTAATGTTGCAGCATTTACAGTAGCTAGCTTCTTTATCATTTTTATCTTGAAGCCAATTCTTCAGTTTGGAATCTTGCAACCATTCTTCCTTGAATGACTGCACATACCACTTCCAGTTTTTAGTGGGAGCTTGCATTTCATCACTCATTATGATAGAGGGAAAATAATATACAATTGTAACAAGGTTATGACTGGAAAAATGGGATCACTCATACACATGTCACGATGCACAACCAACACTAACACCAGCACTGAACTCCAGGGTTGTCGGATACAAAGCAGCTACTGTACTACAACAGTACACATACCATATGTGATTCAAACATGTTTGATATCAACAGCTTATTTGAAGATAGTTAACATTTTAAAAAAGTTATTTTAAACACACACACACACACATATATATATACATATACACACACCCATATATATACATATACACACACACACACAAACATACACACATACATACATACATGCATGTGAGTTTTTTTGCGAGAATTTGTTTATTTGGGGTATGAAAAAAACTCAGATTATAAACTATTTTCAAAATTGAAACCCAGAAACCCAGATTGTTGGTGAAAAACCCAGATGGTGGAGGTGGGGGGCATTGGCAACCCTGCATGAGACTGTTTGGACTAGAAAGGTAAATGATTGTACAGAGTTAGTTTGAATTTCTATAATGTCAAATGTGTAGCTCATTCATTTTCTGTTACAACCCTTAAGCCCTGAGACTTATTTCATACATCTAGTTCCTCGGGATATCTCTGTGACAAGGGTTTTAAAGGAATATATTTCTTGTAGGGAACCTTATCTTCTGCTTTAAATTGATGCTCTTTTATACTGGAATCATGCATTTTTGTAAACACTGAATACGAAGTATAGCTAATCATATTTACTATTTGATATATTAGTATCTCCAACAACCTTTCTAAAGATATATTTTGTCTCTAGAATTGAGTCAAAATCAAAATTAATGTTGAATAGATTAGTATTGTTTTTATCAAACTATACACTGTTCATAGTCATTTTGATGCTGAAGTGTGATTGGGATAAAATCAAACATATAATAAAGATCTAACATTTTGATCAATGATCTTTATATTCTGTGTAATTGGTTTCATTAATTTGTTGCCATATACTTTTTGATTCACTTTTAATTGAAGTCTAATATTAGTTTCTTTTGTTAAATAAGCTTTCAATAAATATTTTGGCTGGAAATTGATAAATAATTCAGTTTTGATATAATATTGATTTTCAAAGGAAAATAGACTACTAGACATAATTGTTTTGTTTTTGTTATGGTTTAGTTTATTGGTCCATAAAGGTTTTCAGCCAAATTTTCTTTTTATCTATGTTCAAGTTAAGGAGAAACTTAAACAAAGATAACTAGATGAGGGTTGACACAAAGGTAGCTAGATGAAGAATATAACAAATGTAACAATGAGGGTTGTTACAAAAGTAGCAGGATGAGAGTTGATACAAATGTAACTAGGTTAGGGTTAACACAGAGGTTACAAGATGAGGGTTGACATGAAGGTAACAAGATGAGGGTTGACACAAAGGTAACAAGATGAAGATTTGAATAATTAAGATATAAAGTTCTTAAAAGAATTAAAAAAATATTGTAAGTTGTAAGCTAAATAATATGTTGTTTTCTAAAAAAAAAGATATTTTTAAAGAAATATAAAATCCAATAAGGGTATTCGCTATAAATATAGACCCTCAAAATTAGATGAACATTAATCTGACTTGAACTACTGTGATCCTTGCCACTGTAAAATTGTTTCTAAGTGTCATATTACATATCTTTAAATTTAAAATATCATTTTTGAGGTTAGTGTGGGATTAAATAAGACAGGATTGACTTGAGCATATTATTTTTAGATAGTTAATCTTCTTTCAAGAACTGTTGTTATAAAACTTTAATAGGGTTTCCTTCGAATATTAGTTTTAGTTGTACATTGTGTATTCACTAGTTGAAATAATTATTCAGATTTATTTCATAGTTCTATTGTCATCTCTATATTAACCCTTTCATTACCGTATTTCAAATGAAACACATTGCCTATTATTTTCAATTAATTGTGAAAATAATCAAAAATTTGGAGGGATTTAGTAAAATAACTAACTTTCTTATTACTAAGTTGGTGTTTGGAACATAACAAAAAGTTCTTACATAAAATTATAATGGAAGGTTTAAATTTAAATATGAATACTTTAAGAATACTTTTAAGACAATAGGAGGCTCTACTGCTATTTCTAGCAGGTCAGGCAACCATGTAGGGGCTCCCTTGTTGGTGCATTTTTCCTAGATACTAAGCACTTTTTTATTCATTCATTGATAATTGTTTTAGAGAGTATAACGTTGGTCATTATTCAGCTCTAAAACTTCAAACTATTAAATAAAATTCTAGAAGTTTATCCCTACAGAGTGTTAAAATCTTTTAAGTCTCTTGACTTCCTCTGTTTTGCACAGTGCATGTGCAGAACTCAACTGTCATTTCTGCTGTTGTAATACAGTGTTCACACATACATAACACACACACACACACATAGGACACACTCACACACACAAAATATACATTCATACAACAAACCCACACACATATGCAACATACGCACACACATACATCACACTACAACATACCGTATATGCACACACTCTCTCTCTCTGTCTCTGTCTCTGTCTCTCTCTCTACTACTAGAAAAGGACACGTTGGATAATGTGGTTCTGGGTTCCCTGAAAATGGGAAAAGACAGGATGGTCACAACTGGAATAACTTTCATTGTAGGTCTGCTCCATTATGGCTGACCTGGGGCTAAAAAACATCAACAACAACAACACATGTACACCAGTGGTCACTCCACCTGCTAGAAATAGCAGCCAAATCTCCCTCAAATTGCACCTTGCTATCTTAAAGGACATATTGGATAATGTGGTCCTGGTTTCACTGCACGTAGGAAAACGATGGTATGGTCATGGCTGCAATGTCATTGATCATCAGTCTGCTCAATCAAGGTTGACCTTGGCTCAACAACATAACAAACACCACAAACACACATACACACACTTAGCATTATACAATGTTCACACACACACACACACACACACAACACATGCATACATCACACTACAACATACAATATACACACAAATGCCAGACAATAAAACAGACTTGGGTGACTGTCTGTCTCTCCCTCTCGCTATCCTCCCCCCTCTGTTTGTCTCTCTTTTTCTCTCTCTCTTTCATTCATTTGCTCTCTCTCTGGCTACCAAATGTGTCTTATATATCATCATCATTTGTATAGAAACTTAGATTAGGTTATAATTTTTTAATTAGAAAAACATTTAAATAGAAGTATAACAGCAATTTAATTTGTATTGTTGAAGTTTTCAAAGCACATTAGTCATCATCATCATCATCATTTTACATCCGTTTTCCATGCTGACATGAGTTGGACGGGTGATTTCGTAATGCGTCGATTGTGAATGAAGTCACCACTCTCCTAGACGGGTCGGGGACCACGCCTCACATGTTTCGTTTGGCTTGGTTTCTACAGCTGGATGCCCTTCCTAACACCAACCACTTTACAGAGTATATCGTATTACTACATATACATTGTAAGAAATATCTTCATAATAAACATTAGTCAATTTTTCACATGGATTTATTTTAGATCATATAAAAGCTGTATTATAACTGGCTGAAAATCACTTTTACCAAGGATCATTAATAAATAGCGACCACGAAAATCTTCCCTTGTTGGTGCGTCTTGGATTTTATTTTTAGACATAAGTTCTTTTTGTTAACTGTGTCGTCTATTAAAAAGTACATAATCATACTGTATAATATTTACTGAATAAAAGTATTCGATACTGAAACTAAATTGATTGGACCAGTTTTGTACAGTTGTGCTGAAAGTTGGATTTGAATTGGATAATAACAAACATTTACAAATGTTCCTGTGTTCTTACGCTTAGTGACAGAGCAAGTATCAATAGTAATTCTTAATTATTCGAAAATAAATTATCAAAAATTGTAAGAACAGTGAATTGGTAGAATCGTTAGACCATCGGACAATATGCCTGACGATATTTCTTTCAGCTCTTTACGTTCTAGGTTCAAATCCTACCATGCTCAACTTTGCCTTTTATCTTTCCGGGGGTTGATAAAATAAAGTACTAGTCAAACTTTCGCTTGCTTGTTCTGCTTAAAGTAGAGTATATAGTTACACTAAACCAGTGAATGAACTCTGTGCAAGTTATTAACACAGCCAGGAAAGCCAGTTTGTTGTCCTTTTCCTTTTCCATTGTGAACTGTATTGAAAGTCTTATTGAGTTCACATGGTCCAGCAGTACTTGCACTTCTTCCTGGTGATTCACGACATCCATATATCACGACTCCACATTCACCGGACAATACCTGAACTTTGATTCCTACCATCCATATGCTGTGAAAAAAGAGATCGTCAACGGCCTACAACATCGAGCAAAACTCAGTGGTGACCCAAATACATACCAACAAGAGATGATTAGGATTAGAAAGACCCTTCAGAGTAACAACTAGCCTGCAAGCATAGCATCATCGTCTATGAGCTGAGATATAAGGGTTGAAAACATTAGTCAAAATACTGCCACAGCCAATCTACCTTACATTAGAGGCATGTCAGACAAAATTCAGAAGATCTGAGGTCCATACGACATCAGGACAGTATTCAAAAGCAGGTCTACCCTCCGGAGATATCTCTCTCATACAAAGCCTCCATCAGAAGAAATTGTGACCAAGGACTGTGTGTATTCCATCCCATGCAGTCAGTTGTGGAAGGAAATATAAAGATGAGATCAACTGCACCATAAAAGTAAGGCTACAGGAACATCTGAAGATGGTAATCCATGGGGAGATAGAGAAATCAGGCATAACTGATCATTCGTGGAAACGGGGAATCCCCAGCTTTTGTGGAATAAAGTCAAGATAATAGATGAGGAACAACACTGAAAGATAAGATGATTAAAAGAATCAGTGCATATGCTTGGCTCCGATAACCTCCTAGCATAGACATGAACACCATATGGAAGTCATTAATTAAGAAAGAGAGAACATTAAGCGTAAGACCATAAATAAATAAATAAAAATAATAAAAAAACAAAAAACAAAAAAAGTTTAAAGTACCAAATTTCCATCACTTAATGGGACAATAGTGTAATAAATATAAGTGCTGGTTAAGCGTTAAGTGTGGTAGCTTAGCTGGTGGGCGTGAGTTCAATCCCTGGGCTAGTGTACCAGTATACTCTAGTTTAAGCCGAACAATCAAACGACATCACAAAGTAACTAATAACTAATACAAGAATATCCCGGGCATGGACAATGGAATGAGAATAATCTATTCCTGTGGTTTAAATAAAGGGTTTGGTTCAAAATACCGAGAACAAGCACGTTACGAAGGCTGGAGAGTACAACGGCTGAAACATTGTGATTACAGCAACCAAGACACTAGTTAGAATATACCAGTTTATAATAATTGTTTCTAACATAGGCACAACGCCAACAACACCAGTACTTGACTGGTACTTTGTTATCGACCCTGAGAGGATGAAAGCAATGTTGACCTTGGCAGGACTTGAACTCAGAGCACAGTGAGCCAGAACAAATACTGCAAGGCATTCTGTCTGATGTGTTAACAATTCTGCCAAATCACTGCCTTGAAACCAGTTTTTGTCTGAATTTCTGAGGTGGTGAATTATCATTATTATACCAGTGTATAATAATGATAATTCACCATCTCAGAAATTCCGTCAAAAGTTGAAACCTGTGTTTACCAATGTTGAAATTGCACTCTGAATATTTATGTGCATGATGGTCACCAATTGTACTGGGGGAGCATTCATTTTCCAGGTTGAATCATCTTTGCAACAAATTGGGACAGCAGCAGTTGAATCTTGTGTGACAGGCAATCATGCAACCAGCAGCTTGTGTGACAGGCAATCATGCAACCAGCAGCTTGTGTGACAGGCAACCAGACAGTGAAATATAGGGAATGATGGAAAAAGAGCAAGACAGGAAGAGATAGAGGGAGTAAAAGAGGAGAGATGGAAAGAAGATGGGAATTACAAAGGCAATGTGATAAAATAACAGAGGTTAGAGACTGAGCAAATGATAAAGAAAATGGTAGAGATAGAAATCCACGTATGATATCAAAGTGTGTATGAGAGAAAGGGAAGAGGTGGAGAGAGATTCTGATTGAGGGAAATATATAGATAGAGCGAAAGATAAGAAATAATTAAGTATGTGAGTGAGTCAGTGAGAATAATGAAGGAGAGTGAGTGGGGGTAAAAAGAATAAGAATAACTGAAAGAAGACAAAATAAAACACAAGAAGAAAATAGAGCATAGTTTGAAGCAAAAACATTAAGAATTACTGGAAGGAGGCAGTGATAAAACATATAATTCATTAGTTCTGGGATTTTTGTTGTTTAGCACCACATCAGTATTCATCCAGTAGACCTATGACCAAAGGTGTTCCAGCCATGATCATCCCGTCGTTTATGCAGATATAGTATATTTAGAACTACATTAATTAATGTCCCCTTTCCCTTTTTTTAAGACAGTAGGGTGTGAAGGCTCCTTCATGTTTATCTGTGTGTAGTGCATGTGTGTGTGTGTGCATGTTTGTATATGCGCCTGTGTGTATACACGTAAGAGTGTGCGGAAGCCTGTCGGATGGACTGTACCTGTAATTTAAAGTGCCAGCCTTGTCACACAGTGTGTCACATTGAGTTTGCCAGTGAATTAAGTTCAGGGTACAGTTCATTTGTTTGTAGAATACTTAGTCACTTACACTATCAGTCAAGAGTAGGTAGTTCAGTTAATAAAAAACTGGAATACTCACTGTCAAAACCAATGAAGGATCCACTTACTTTACTTTACGGGGTACACAGATGTTAATCAGACAGTAATATATCTAACAGATGTTCTTCTGTTTGCTTTTTGTTTTTTTTTCTATTCCACATGCACTTGTTCAATATCCACGTATTGCTGATTTGTGTAGTTTTGTTGAGCAACTGCTGTAGCATGTAGCATGGATCCAGCTATCAGCTGAATCCATTGTGAACATTGCTTTGCCACCTTTCTTTGGCCAGGAAGGGCAGGCAGTTTTCCTGTCTGGTGGCTGTGGCAAAAGAGGTTGCTTATTGAATGTGACTGAAAAGACTAAAGGCAGACACTTTCCTCTTTGGCCAAGCCGTCATCGACTTTTTCAAGTTTCACTTGGAAAGGAAGGTGAGGGTAGAGAGAGAGAGATGCTGACCCCCAATAAATTCGTTAAAAGGTGGGTGAGAGTGGTGAATATGGCCCAAGTGAATGAGCCTACTTTGAGCATGTGCCTGTAGGCCAGGAAATAACAGCTGAGAAAGGCACTTGTCCTTGGTGATCAGGGTAATCCAGGATCTGTGGAGTTCTTTGATTGACCCTAGGTAGCTGTCCTCCCTATTGAGGACTATTCTTTGTTAGAATTTGTTATCCCTTGTTTTAGTTATTTTCCACTTTACATGTTTTTTATGTAAAACCCCACTGTGTTGTATCCTGTCCTTTGTACCATCCCCATTGCTTTTGAGACCTTGTGACTAGTAAAAAAATTAAATCCCACCGAGGTCAGCTTTGCTTTTCATCCTTCCGGGAGTGGATAAAATAAAGTACCAGTCAAGTACTGGGGTTGTTGGCCTTGTGCCTATGTTAGAAACAATTATTGTTATTATTATTATTATTTTTCTGATAGTTTCATGCGATTTTCTACTGCACCACCAGGTGCACCTCCATGTTCCTGAGGTGTGTGCAGCATTGTGT